>CM074965.1:2189999-2217773 GCA_037577455.1 Pangasius macronema | reverse complement strand
ACGAGTGTTTGAAGTTATCACCAAGAACGGTGGAGCTACTCACTACTGAGTCCTTTTTTTGACACTTTTAGTTCTGTCTTTTTCTTCTTTTGACATTTTGTTCTTACAACCTGGTTATGATCCACCAGTGCGAAATGCGAATACTTGGAATGTTTCCCCCGGTCGTAAGATTTTATTCAGGAGTGTATATATATATATTGCTGAAAAGTTTGTTTCCTGCTATATATGCTAATTTATCCATCATTATGGCATACATATGTGGCAATTTGCTTTACACAACTTAGAAACCAGACCTACTAATTTGGAAACAAATGAATGAAATGATGACACTGTGTATATTTAAAGACATTTTTCTCTAAATGTTTAATCTATATTCAGAACCAAAATGTGTTTTATTTTCTGTTCTTGGTTAATTGATATAATAATTCAAGCAACAAAAAAGAACATAGCTGGTAAATCCGGCAGAGCTGCTGTTGTAGAAAATTAATCAGCACCTCCTGACCAAACACGGCATTTTTATCGACTCTAGGACCCTGAGTTAAAAGTCATTCATTGTATCTGTTTGTGGATGTGAAGCTGAAGTGGGTGTGGCCTAAACAGGATATCGTCTAACAAATTTCCTAAACTATAAACAAAACAGTAGCCTATTGTAATCCACCACAACCCTGACCAGGCCGTTACTAAGGATGACTAAATCAATGCTGTAAATGCATTACACAGCATGGTCTTTGTTTCTCTCAATCGCTTCTTGCTGCGTTTCATGGGATCCCAGTCTAGTTTCAACAAGATGGCCTTTGAAACTTTCTGGCAATTTTTTTTTTTGTCTCATCACTTATCATAAACTTATTACGTAAGTATAAGCCAATGTAGGGATGAGGTCTGTCCTGTATCAATATTTAGACAAAACCTCGTACTGGAGATTTGCCAGAGTCTGTTTAGTCTTAGAGCACGTACTTTCCTTTCCATGTGTGCTCCAGCACATGTGGGGGTGGAAGGGAATGAGATGGCAGATAGGGAGGGGAAACAATGTCTCAAAAGGCCAGAGGTTGGACTGCCAGTAACTATCAGCGAGGAAGAAGGTCATTATAAAGCACAATATATGAGCACTGTGGCAAAATATATAGGAGATTGAACACCGGGGTCGATGTCTTTCTGCAAAACAAAGACAAGTCGGGTCAGCGGAGGTTGTAGGGCGCAGCACAAGACAAGAAATAGAGCACGACTGTTTGAGTCACTCAGTGCACTTAATAAAGGAACCAGATACAGGGATCTGCCGAGCCGATACTGTCAATGTAAGGAGATAGAAGAACTACTGCACAGTGAAGGGAGGATTTAATAGCCACGCTGAAATAGTAGGGATTTTACACTGAAGAGATACTCACATGCAGTTATGGGATGAAATTTGATCATTTTTTCCCTTTTTTTTGGGGGGGGGTGAAATGATGAAATGAAGTCACTGGCCAATGTTTAGGTGATGAGATGAGACATATAAAAGATAAAAGCCAGGAAATAAACACAAACCAAATGGCTGGAGCAATGGCAAAATGGCAAAATGGATGGAGTAACTTTCTTTTATTATTGTAAATATTACCAAGAAAGGAGTTTAAAATGAAGAATAAAGACTTGCACGTGAGGTGATCAGTTACTGGTCCTTGGGATCAATGGTGATCAGTGATGATCAGTGATTGGTTGGGAAAAATCATGATCAGTGAACGGTGTTTCCCTTCTTGTCACTAGTCGATGAGCAGGAACCCTTGTTATCACTAGCCCTTAACCAACAATCCTTGTAACCAAGTACGAATTACTCAGACTTTGTCACAACTCATCTAACCAGCAGCTGTGATGTGAGCAGGACAGTCGCTAACATCTTCTCAAACGTCACTAGATTTTTCACTATGCTCTTTTTAAGAATAAAGTTGCTAAATGGTATGAAGAAAGATGTCAAACCTAGTAACAGAGTCTATGTGACTGGGGTAGTTGTTTGCTTTTTAAGATGGTTCACTCTCGTAAAGACAACGTAAAGAGTTGTTTCATTCAGTAAAAAAACCCAACCTTGCCTGTAATCATAACTTGAACTGCTTGTGACTTCACACGTGTCCTTTATTCTTGCTCTTTTTCAATTATGACACTATGTTGACTGAGTGCATAAAAACACACTTGACAGAGTCTCAGGCAGCTCTTTTCCAGCAACATGGTTGTCTGAATCATGGGTATTGGAATTTTTTTTTGTTTTTTTTTTTCATTTCTTCTGCAAGAAAGCTTTGTGGAGTCTCTCAGTGTGAAGTGTGCATCACCTGGCTGGAGTATAATAGCTCACTCTATCGATGGCGTGCAAGTGTGTGTCTAGCGCACATTGTGCCACTGCCCTACTTCCAGACAATAGAAGCACACTTCATTACCCTGGCGCTCGGTGCACTTTACTCTGGAGGCGGTGCAGAATCATCAGGCTCACAAAAATGGAGAGCAATAGCCCCAGCTGCATTTTAAGACCGCAGAGAGTGAGATCGACAGAAGAGGCACCACAGCTTTTCCTTTGCTGCTTCTTGGTCTGGCAGCGCAGCCCTGATGGCAAGTTCAAAGCAACCATCGTTGCCTGACAGCCCATTTAAAAACCTCAGCGAGGCTTAGCAGTGGAGACATTAATAGTAGCTAAGTGCCTTTGTCAAATACACACGCATGCACGCTTCTCCACATGAAAGTTTAGGCATGATGCACACTCTGCCTGAAAGGATATGAATGTCCCATGGACCTTTAAATTAGTGGGAACATAAGTCTTAGACTGAAGTGCAAAGTGAAGCTAATGGCCTAGACCAAAGAGATGTAATTAAAACCTGATATTGGGTGGAGGGCTTTTGGCAGCCAGGGTGGAACCGTGATGTCAGAGCTTACCAGATGGGGGAAAAAAATGAAAACCCTAACTAATAAAGAGCAGAAGAAGGAGAGCCACATGAAAAATTGTCGGTGCCTGTTCATTCCTTTTACATGAAGCATATTTAACCAAGAATTCACCTCGATATTTATTGTGTCCTCCGTTTTTCTCCAGAGAGCCATGGATTTAGAAGTAAACAGAATAAATTAAACTCTGTGTCCAGAGAAGGGAGTTCAAGCGTGTGCATCCAGGCCTGACTTTGTGCACGTTTGTGTGTTTATCCAACAAGAGTGTGCTTTATTGAGCCTTTGATCCAAAAGGGGACTTGTCAGATCCACTCAAGTCCAGCACGGGGGTCTGCGTAATGGGGTTTGTCATCTGCTAATGATTGTGCACAGTCGTGATCCGCCAGAGGTTCAGAAGAACCACGCGGACAGAGAGGAGATCCATAATGATTTGCAGTCGCGTAATGAGAGCTGGTGGGCAGCCCTGGTCTGCACTCGCTGCTTTCACCGTGGGGTGGATGGAGGAGCGGAGACGCCCTGGTGAAACTCCGGACTGCCACAGTGCATTTAGCATCAGGCCCTCAGCAGCAGTCCATCTGCAGCCGTGCATTAACTCTTCCAGCTCTGAAAGCATGCTGTTTTAGCATAAAAACGTGCAGCATGACATCATTTTGAGCTGACCTGGTTTCCTCAACACTAACTTCCCGTTTATTGGCCCCCCGATCAGTGTTTGCATATCCCCCTGAATTAGTATCATAAACCTGCCATCTACAGATCTCTTTCTTTGTCTCGGGTATTGCGAAGTAGTATAAAGTACCATACGTACTTGACCCAGGACTAAGAACCTCAAGGAGAAAGACCTCCTCAAGACGTGAAAGACCTCATCCTACAAATTTGGGATTTCTCAATTCAGACAGAAAATATATCCCAAAACAGCTTTGGTTATTAGTTAGCGAGTATAAAAGAGTGGTAAATGAGGCAGAACTCTGAGTAGAACTTTGCAGTTCTGTAGCATTGCTAGACCATCAACCTGAAGAAGTCTGGAGCAAGAGAAACAAAAATGGCAAATAAATAAACCATTTTTTTTCTTTTGAGTATGCACTTTGTCCTGTTCGGGTTTGCAGTAAAAGATTGTCCAGGTCTGGGGTTTTAGAGGGGATAAGGATCGAGAAGATCGTGACGATCAAGGACAAAGGAGGTCAAGGATCGAGATATAGTGGATCAAGAACAACCTCTCCACTCTTGTATATCTGGCACCCTAAAGGATTCCTTAATTTGTCCCTCTGTTGGGAGTGTTGAACATTCTCTGTAGAACCATTTCCCTTTCATCAAAGATTCAAAGGAGAACACTTTTAGAAAACTAGAACTGTTCACCATATAAAGATCCCATGAGGAACCCTTCTGGGTCACATTTCTTCCAGTTCCTTTAGTTACCACCCCATTTATTTTCCAATAACAGCGCATCACAAAGTGTTTTATTGTTCTTATACTATGGCAACCTGCCAACAATTACAATTTTATTGATTAAAGAACGACATCTTTTACTCATTTATAGTAATGTCTAACATTGTGAAATGTCTATTTTTTTCTCTAAAGATAATAAGACAAATAAACCGCAGCTTGTCGTCTTCCTGAAAAACGGAACACCTCCTCAGTCCTGAAGACTTTCCAGTGTCAGAAAACTTAAAGTCACAGCTTTACCTTACAAAGTCACAAAGCAGACTGTGACCTCTGAGGAAGGTTCTTGTTGAAGACTGGTTATTCTCAGCTCGTAAGTTGTCCCGACACCATATTTAAGTATCGTAAACAATTAGGTAAGAAACGAGACGTTCAGATGTTCAGCATTGTCGACAGTGATGATATTGATGATGTAGCGTATAGGGTGGAGTCAGTGCAAGCATAGGACACGCCTTTTATATTGAGATGAACTAAAAATATGCAGTACACAGTTGCGTGATTGATATCAGCCCAACTGTGAGATGTTTATGTCTCACTACCCTTGTCAAATGGTTCGGTATCAACCAACATTGTGGTAATAAACAAAGTCTCTATTCAAGTGAAATAGAGAACTCCTTCCAGTAATTTAGTCTGAAAGGATAGAGATGCATTGTCATAACCATGCGCTCCCCTTTAAAGTGACGTAAAATGCTTTATTTAAAAGAAAATGGTTACACTTCATGAATTCCCCCATGGCCTATAAATTCTAAAACCATAATGGACATCGATTGGAAGCATTTAAGCATTTTATCACCTCATTGTTTTTGCACATCTACTGCATGGCAGAAATCCCCTTGGTTCAGCTCTCTATAGGTCTACTTAATCCATTCTCCTTGTGCAGAGTGAGAAGGGTGGATTGATTTTGTAATCCATTTTAATTGGAGATGCTTTCCCTCCTTAGGCTTTGCTCCCGTGTCTCCAACACACGTCCCTCTTCACTTAGGGGCCGAGAAGGAAAAGGTTAAGCAGACGGATATATGGACCAGACTGTTGTGTTTTGAATGCTTAATGTCAAAGGGAGACGTGGATGTAAGAGGCTGGGGGTCTGAAGACCAAACGGCGGAAGCTATTGATTATATTTCAGGAAGTCTGATTGCGTCTGATAATTTGTCGGAGGTACAACGGCGCAGGCTCAGCACTCTTGTTTAGAATCAGATTTATCTTGTATATTTGCTTGCTCTTGGGTCAGCATCGAATGGCCTATATCCAAGCGCTAAAACAACTAGGCAGTCATCGGTAGGTTGGGAAATATTTGTGCAGGCAAATATCAACCAGCGCACAATATGACATGAAGGGCAACTAGACCGACAGCTTTATCGATTCATTTATTTATTTTTGCATTTCCAGTCATTTATAAATGGCTCCACATTTCAAGGTGACATTTGTTGAGAAGAAAAAAGTGGTTTACAAACCGAGAGTTCGGTGTCTCTTGGGATTTGGTTACTGTTGGGTCCTAAGGCCTTGGGTTTGGATTATATTCTCATTTAATTTGAATTAATGCACCTACAAATCATATGTAAATGTAAAACGCTTGATTCTACATAGCCCACTTTTTCTCCATTGGGAGGTCAGTCACTGTATCGTGCTATAATTCAGTTGATTTGTATAACAATGGACGTTGTCACAAAGCAGAAATTCAGATGTAGATTTAGATCCTTAATGAGCAAGCCAGTGGAGACAATGGCGAGGAAAAACTCCCTGAGATGACAAAAATCTTTGAACTCTTCTGGGTGACGTTGCATAGTGGGATTATAAATCATTATACAGGTATGAGCATATTGACAAGAATAGTCTTGGGATGAGCACAGAAGACAGAGTTTCTTTGAGAAGAATACGTTTCGTTGTATGGTTTTTATACTCAGGAAGACAAGAACCTAAAATCACCTTACTACTTAAGTAGTTCAACCTGTATTGAGTTCAAATATATGTATATGTATGATAATGTAGATAGAGATAATGTAAGTGCTTTGGTGTGATTAATGGCTGAAAAAACAACAAGTTTAAGAGTTAAGGTAAGTGTGTGTGTGTGTGTGTGTGTGTGTGTGTGTGTGTGTGTGTGTGTGTGTGTGTGTGTGTGGAGGGGGGATATATCATTAGATGTGCTACAATAGTGTTCAACCCATATTAAAATGCACTGAATGTCCAGGGTATGATAAAATCTTATCTGATAAAAGAGGTACAATTATTGGTATGGACAAGGTAAGCTCAATGGCTAAGGTTCTCTGTTAGTGACTGGAAGGTTATTAGTACAAATGCCAGGACTGTTTTTTGGATGAAACAGACTACAAAAAGAAAAAAAAGCAAGCTATTTTTATTAATACAAAGAGCACGCTGTGATCAGAGCGCTCCAGGATCGGAGGGGATCAGAGAAACAGAGACTGCGTTGCTGCCTCGCTTACGTTAGAAAACTCTCGGTGGAAATCCAATCACGTATCTTTAAAAAAAAAAAAAAAAAGAAAAAAGTGTACATTCGCCAAGCTTGTAGAGAATGCTCTGTATTACACCAACTAACATAAAAAGTAACATGAGGGGAAATGTGCGCCACAAAGATCCAGATGTTGTACATGTCCCAGCCTCTGATGTGGTTTAGACAAGATCAGTCGGAATGAGGCCTGAGATTCAGATTGCAAGTTGATGATCAAAGATGCTGGAGACATGTGGAGAAATCCTGCAAATGCTTAACATTCGGTTGGGAAAAGGATCTGAGTCTTTAGCACTCAGACGGTCTGTGCTTCCTGTTCACAGTCTGAGCTTCTAATTGGTCAGAGTGTCCTTCGAGGGCTTCAGGACACTTGGTGTTCAAACAAAGACTAGCACTGGTCTTCTAAATCTTCTGAGATCCAGTTTTGGTGCATCATTTATACCAAATGACATACCGACATGATCTCACACAAAAACGTAAAAAGATCTCACAAACTAATGCTTAACCAGTTCAAAATTATAAAGAAGAAAATCTGAAATTGTTCCGATTTGCTCTGTAGTGATGCTACAAGCTACCACTTTTGACTAGCGCCATAGACACTGAACAGATGAGATATCTAAGGAGAATATCTGAGAATTTCTGTCTTTAAATCTGCTGTTTGTCATTGACTTTATTACACAAACCATGTTGTCGCCTCACTAATTGAACCACAGAAGGCAACAAAAAAGAAAAATCTATGAAAATATGAAAAATCTTTCCACTTTGTGACGTACCATCTCTAGCCATGTAGCTAGTCTCTGGTCTGATGAGCTGCCTTCAGCTAAATGATTGACATAAATGCATGTGATTGGATAAACTGCAGCAGAGGATCTGCTATAGAAGCCAAGTTGGTTCATGTTTAGAAAACTGGAGTCACTGAACTATGGACAGTTTTAAAAAAATAGGTTTATTGGGTCTGAAACAATAGTTTTTTAAGTACTTGCATCCAGACCACGGTCGACTAGTCGCTCTAAATTCTACAAAATGAAGCAAGCTATAAATTTTCATTTTCATAAAGTTACTACGAATTTGCATCTGCGTTGATGATGCACTTACAGCTTGAGAAAGAAAGCGTGTGTGAGGAAGAGTGAGATCACAAAGTCACACATTTGGCTTCTGAGAGCATAAGGATGTATTTAAAGTTCTAAGCTCCACATGTGCTGGGGGAAAATGAAACGCCTTGCTCTGGTAAATCCCTCAGCCCTCATGCAGTATCATGTGCCTTTTTTCCTACAAATGGAATGCGAAGCTAAAAAGTGTTCCCTTCAATTATCATTAATGACTGTGGACTGGAGAGGCTGAATGAACTGACTGTGCTGACTATCAGGAATGAATTAGAAGTCTTATTTCATGGTTCATCCTTGGTGCTGCTTGCTTTCTTTATATTGTTCATGTTTAATGATGTTGACTTATCCATGAATTAGAGGTAATGCTGCAGAATATATGAGCACAATAAACTATGGATGCATTCATATGATGGTACTTATAATGATCTATGTTGCAATTTGTACAGTTAACAGTTATTAATGGTGTCCTGTTTATCTTGACATTGCTCCTGTAGATCCTCATAATGTTCTTGTGAAACTGCAGTTTTATGCACTAATTTTTATCTTGTGCTCCTTCACTGAAACTGAAAAGTACAAAGACCACACCCACTCCAGTGAGGCCACACCCACTTCACTAAGACTGAAAAGTACAAAGACCACACCCACTCCAGTGAGGCCACAACTCCTTCACTGAGACTGAAAAGTACAAAGACCACACCCACTCCAGTGAGGCCACACCCACTTCACTAAGACTGAAAAGTACAAAGACCACACCCACTCCAGTGAGGCCACAACTCCTTCACTGAGACTGAAAAGTACAAAGACCACACCCACTCCAGTAGGCCACACCCACTTCACTAAGACTGAAAAGTACAAAGACCACACCCACTCCAATGAGGCCACACCCACTTCACTAAGACTGAAAAGTACAAAGACCACACCCACTCCAGTGAGGCCACAACTCCTTCACTGAGACTGAAAAGTACAAAGTCCATGCCTTCTTCACTGAGACTGGCATATACCAAGGCCACACCTCCTTCACAGAGACTGGCTTATACAAAGGTCACGCCTCCTTAACTAACACAAACATGCAATGAAGCCACACCTTTTTCATTCTGATTGACTGGCACAAAGGCCACGCCTACTTCTCTGAGACTGACATGTATAAAGGCCACTCCATCCTCACTGAAACAGACATAGACAAAAGTCACACCTCCTTCAGTAAGACTGACATATAATAAGACTACACCTCCTTCACTGGTATGGACATGTAGAAAGGCCACACCTCCTTCACTGAAAGACACAGAGGCCACGCCTCCTTCATTGAGACTTGTACAAAGGCTATGCCTTCTTCACTGAGAGAGACAAGTACAAAAGCCACATCTCCTTCTATGAGACTGTACGAAGGTCACGCCCCTTCCACCTAGTACTAAAAGAGCTGCACTGGGATAACAGTAACAATTAATTTAATTTGCTTCCTGCAGAATTAATAACAAATGCTAATGAGTAAATTCTCCAAAACCAAACAAAACAATGCAAAACAAACCTGAAATGCCTCCATGCTCTCAGCAATAGTCTTAGAACAGTTTGTGACCCCCAAACAAAAACCAGTCTCCTCTCTCCCCTCCTAATCTCCTGCATCTTTTCTGTCAAATAATAAACATGTAAGAATGGAATAAATATCAACTCCCCCCTGCCCGAGGTTGTAATCTGCTGAGTGTTGTATTAATTTAATAAATCTGTCCGCGTCTCCCCCGCACGCCCCGGCCCTGCTGACTCAGTCGAGCGCTCTCGCTCTCCTCGCGTTCTTGCCCTGCGTGACCTGGCGTTGAGGAGATTTAGGGCCTCGTGACTTTGAGCGAGCGCCGGCCGCGTTTCAATAACACACCGCAGGCTCAGCAAGGCCTCGCTCTCCTCCTCCCTGCATGGGGGAGTCCGTATCGCTGTGTAGCGGATTTAGAGCTCACAGAGGATGGGAGTGTGTGAGAGCACGAGGCAGCGCAGATGAATAGGTTTCCATTTTTATTTCTCTCCACCATCCAGAGGGATGACTTAGCATTTCTATAACAGACGGGGTTGCAGACACTGCATTTACTCATGCGTGTGATGAAACGGCCATTTTTTTTTCTTTTCATATTTAGCTTATTTAGTATTTGCGCTTTCAATTCAGCCTCTGAACTGCACTAAGGTCAAATAAATATTTATAAGCTGCACAGAGCAGTTCCGACAGAGGTTAGCAAGAACGAGCTAACCGCTACGAAGAACGTTTTGGTGAATTTAGCCTCGTTCTTCAGACTTTTCACAGTGGTTGACCTTCAGAAGCGCTAACGATGCTAATCATCTAGGGAGCACACAGCTGAAACGAAAGGTGGACATCTGCACAGCTAGTTAAATAGCTAGTTGTCCACCTAGCTAGGCTACATGTTTAGCAGTAACTATATGGGCTTGGAAAGATAAATTCGTTCTTGCTAACCTCTGTCATGTCTTACATACTGCTTAACATTTTTTTTAGGAAACTATGAAACTAGCATATTGCCAGTATATTGCTGCGTGAGTAGTCCTCGCTGTAATTAGCACAATCATCACTGTGTAATTTGGATTAATTTAGCAACATGGACTTTATTCCACCTTTATCGTTCATCGGCGTTTAAAATAGCACTTGATCCAGCACATCCTATCATTTGCATTTTATTTTTCAATGTACTCAATTTCCATATTAAACCATTTTTCACCCATAGACTTCCTACACGAGCATTTATACACATGTATTTGATGCGTTGTAAGGTATCACCACTGTATATGTTCTCTGCCATGTTATCGATTCACTATGAATACTAGATTCATTATAAGTGCTGGTGAAATTTACGATAATTCTCACAAATTTGTATGAACGCCTATAAAGCTTCCAGTGGTGAACTTCTGGAAAGAGTTTATTTATAGTTTAACTTTATTCAGATGAAGTCTTAACAGGTTAGAACTGTTTTTTCCCCCCTGATTTTCCTGGTTTGATATTTGAGTGGCTGAGGAAGATTCTTAAACACTAAAAACGTCTCCAGTTTCTTTCACAAGACACAAAATAAACCCAAAAACGGAACCAGCAGGTCAGCGTGTGCCTTTGGTGACAATCCGAATAAAAATGCCCTCCGGATATCCTTCCTTAGCTTTTTTTCCGGCTAAATCTCAAGAGCCATAACATTCCCATGACTGAAGCGTCTTTATAATTCTGTCTCTGTGACTTCTCAATTTGTTCACAGGAAGCAGCACAACCTGTGACAGAGATTTGGGTATGAAAGCGGTTCACAGCACCTCTGCAGACGCGTTAAGCAGCAGCTCTTCCTCTCTCTGACGAAACCTCCTACCGAGCGTGAGCACTCTGACGGTGTCTGATTGCCGAGTTCAGCTCCGGCACTGAGCCACTCTGGCTTTTTTTTTATTTTATTTTATTTTATTTAACCCAAACAGCCAGCGACATAAATCACAAAGAGGTATAGCATAAAGAACTGAACAAACAAATTGCTTGTTTGGCTTTTATTTCTCTCTCTCTCTCTCTCTCTCTCTCTCTCTCTCCCAGTGCATAATACAAGTCTTACACATACTTGTCTGCTTTATACGTTAGCTGTGGAGGTACTTATATTTATTCGTTTGCCATCTAGACAACAAGTGAGAGTCCAATCCTAACAGAGAAGATAAACAAGCCAACATGCTGATTAATGTGTATTCTGTATGTAGCCATAAAACTCTACCCTTAAATTAAAATGTCTAAGTGCCACAATTCAGTAGATTAAAATATTAACATATATTTTTATGAAGATTAGTTAGATGCCTCCTTAGTTTAGTGACGTCACCTAGCTACTACCTGTACGGAGCTGTGAGACCTGGGAGCAACACAGGCTTTTGACCACATGACTGAACGTTTTGTGAAAAGAATTTATTCACTTCAGGAAATCTTCAATTAAGAGACAGTTACTGTGTCTCCAGCAGCAATGTGTGTTGTGTCACAGAATGACTGACGGAGTGCCACTACACTATGACAGGATTAAAGTCACAGACCGTGGAGTATGGGATACGGCCACAGCTCACGTGCGGCAATGAAATTCACGTACGATCACGTAAGAACGGCTCTTTTTGATAAAGTGCGATGAAGCAGAATTACTGTTTCAACTCCTGAGTTGATTATCGATTACATTTTTTTTATTAAATAAAGAATGAAACATTGTAGTTTTTATATATTTATAGCAACATCCTCCATTTTTCTGTACCACTTATCTTCTTCAGCTGGACACGCTTTTGGGAGTAACATGGGGCAGTCTAATGGTCTGAGAGCCGGACTTGTAACCCGAAGGTGAACCCGAAGGTGGTGGGTTCGAGTCTCGGGTCCGGCAGGGATTGTAGGTGGGGGAGNGTGTTCACTACTGTGTGTGTGCACTTGGATGGGTTAAATGCAGAGCACAAATTCCAAGTATGGGTCACCACACTTGGACACAAAGTCACTTCACTTCACATTGCCGTTCACATTATACAACATAATTCATAATTCTTCTTTATATGTTTGTGAAATTCAGAGAAAGTTCAGAGACTCGCCACACTAACATGACCTTGTGCTGGGAATCCCTGTTTTTCCGAGCAAAAGCTTTCTCAGTTCCGGGTACATTGGATTGTTATGTTACTTGTTAGCCTTATAGCTCAAGTGATAAAACAACGCAAACTCCTGTCAGACACTAAACCATAACAGATAACCAGCTACAGTTGTTTAGATTTGCTACATTTGATTTTTCGGCTAATCGTTCCTTTAAAACAGAACAATACATAATCAGTAATCAATAAAACAACAGTTTTTCAAAATGGAAGCCAGAAAAGAAAAAGAAAACAAGAAGGCAAGGGAAAAGAGGAAGCATAACTGCGGGAAGTGATGGAGTTACAGATGACAAATCTAGAGTAAGCCATAAAGTAACGTAACGTTAGCGCAACATCATTGGCAAGCAAGCAGCTAGCTAGGATCGGGTGCTAATTTAGCTAATATTTAGCTAGCTTTCTTTGTAGAATTTGTCATTGTAAGAAAACTGTCTCTACAGTAGCTTGGCCTTTTGAAGTATCAAAGGTAACACTTTACCAAAATGTGTTTATCTAATAGGGAAGCTGGCTCTAGCACAACATCTAGCACTCACAGCGTAATGCTAATGCTAATGCTTTCAGACAGTTATGCTGATTCTTTGGGAAGCAATAATGGCAATAAAGAGATTTATTTTGATTTGTCATTTTCCGAAACAATTTTTACATGATTCGATTCTGATAAAGATACAAGCACGATGTTAAACATCAGGGGTGGGGTTAGCTTCTGTGGCCTTTTTTTTTTTTTTTTTCCTAATTCGTACGAAATGGAATAAAATCCTTCCACCTTGCATTTTGAATTCAGAGTATTCTGACAAGATTAGAGATAAAGCTAAAGACGGCTCCTTCCTTTCACCTGGATTTAAGCTTCACTTGAACTTAAGTGACCTCTCAGACCTCTCTGAAAGCTCTCAGCTTTTCGAAATACCCCCAATTATAATTCTTTTTTTTTTTTTTTCATTTTCAGGCCAGCACAGGTAAATACTCAACGAAGGAATGAGGTGAAAACAAGAGCGTTACGAATCCCCTATGCTGTAATCCATAATTCATAGTTAGAACCCATATGGAAATGAACTATATTGTGATATGTGGTTAATATATTCCTGCATATAAATAGAATATAGAAGAGGAGGAGTGTGCTCACTTCAAACAGTCTCTGTGCGTGTAACCCCTGCACGCTTCAAACGCACGGAGACTCTTTATAATGCATACATTAACATCTGAAAATAAGCCGCACGCCACACGGCTCCTGGAAGGATGGAATAAAACAGGGCACAAAAAAAAAAGAAAAAAAAAGGGAAAAAAATCCGACCAGTGTGACATACCACGCTTGTTCGGAAAATGATTTGGCAATATAAGGATGGAGATTTTTTTTTAATTACTAAAGATAGGGGCATTCTCCATTCTTTCTGAGATCTTCCACCGGCTTTTTTTAAAATTTTTTTTATATTTTTGAACTCTGCCATTTCCGGCGCAGCAGCAACAGCAGCAGCGCTTCGAGGCGTCGACTTGAAAAGAAGACACGCTCCGAGGTCGCAGCAGGCGTTTAAGCAGTCCGGAAATATCACACACTGGCACCGATGAAGAGCGCGCTCCAGAGAAGAGCGCTAAAGGTGTCGAGGAGGACGTCTCCTGAGGGGAAAGAATAACACAAACACAAAATATAATTTGTAAAAAAAATCAAAATGTGTATCCTGCGAGTTCAGTGGGTGTCTGAAAAGCAGCCAGATTAAGGAGAAAGATCAGGCGTCTCAAGCAGACAGAGAAGAAAAATGAAGGGAGGAGAGGAATAGTAAGGGAATGAGAGCAGGCTGAATGATGATTGTTTAAAATTAGATTAGTGAAATAAATCTACATTTTCTTCATTCGCTTTAACTCGAACGGCGCGATATCGCCGAAGCGTGTTTTATTTCTCTTAACCAGCCTTATTAAAGTAGGACTGTCATATCGAAATGTCACTTCATGCTCTTGTTTTTGTTGGCAGATGAGATGCGTGACCTGCGCAGATGTTTAATTAGCGCCGTGATGAATACGCAAGGAGGACGGAATTTATCTCTTTTTTTTCCTTTTCTTCATTTATCTCAAGTTTCAGCTGATTCATGAGAACGACTCGAAGTAACTTTCCGAACTTTCCGCCGTCTCCAGTCATCTCCAGTGACTCGCCACATTTTTTTTTTTTCCGACGGAAGAGGAATAAAAGCAGCGTCGTTTATCGATTCCTGAAACGGCCCCTTCGCGGAGCATCTTCGACACGTTGCGATTTTATGATGATGAACGAGTGATATTGAACATAATTTTCCATTTACGCTTGGCAAAGGAAATACCGCTTGGCATGGACTGAAAGCCTAATTGCCAAGACAAATTTTGTAATAAAGTACTTACATTAAATCTGACAATCTGTTACGGTGTTTGTAGTCGCAGTAAAACATCACGATCGAGCAGTTCATAATGAAAGCTGCCAAATTGGGATGGATTTGGAAAGGAAGCGACTCGTCTTCGCCTTTAGCACTGTGGACTTTAAATGAAAGTTTATTTTACAGACGTCTAATAGCTTATAAACTGAGAAATTAAAGGAGCATTAGGCAACATTTGTCGATATTGAGCAAGATTGGGTAGCTAATGGTTAATTAGGTGAAGGTTTTTTTACTCCTTGGTAGGTGGGGTGGTTCAATTAGAGTTAGCATGCTAACTAGAGTTAGTGCTAGCAAGGATGACGTGCCATGATGTGATGATTTATTATATTTGAGAATTTTAAGCTCTAGTATTAGCATTATTAGCGTTAGTAACATTGTAAGATTCACAGTAGGCCATTGAGATCATTGAAAACCACGTTCTAACACTACAGACGCACAAAATTCTGTTCACACTGATAAGAGATCTGCTTCTGTTTGTAATGAAATAATTCTGTTTTATACAGTTTGTGTTTACAGACCTGTCCAGGAGCAACATCATTGCTTACAGGAGAATTATCCGGCTGTGCTGGGCACTTGGCGATTTCACCATTGCACCTTTAAGGTAGTTAGTTAAATTATTCAGTCATTCATTCCTCTTCAGTCGTTCATCCAGGGAATGATCAGCCTATCCCGGGAACACTGGGCGTGTGGTGGGAATACCAAGATGGACGATTTTGATAGTTAGCGATCTTCTTCCTGTAGCTGTGGGAATAGTCATGAAATTTTAATAGCGCCACCTGCAGTACCGGAGCACGCGGACGTGACGGTCGATACGAAACCGCAGAGAGTTTACGTGTTCACACAACCCTCGCAGCCGCCATCTTTACGTTAAACACACTGAGGAGTGAAGGAGTTAAAATGCTTCGAAACAAAACCAGAGCATCAATAACCATCAAATAAGCTGATAAAGGATTTTTAGACTGCGCTAGCCAAATATATATATATGTGTGTGTGTATGTCATCGTGCAGGAGCTTAAAAATACACCAAATGCTAACAAGACATATTTACACATTTCTATTCACAATACAAATAAAAAAAATCGGATAAAAGTCTTCAAATGGAATTTGCGGAAAAAATAAAACATTCATTTCAGTTCCCAAATTTTCTGTATGTCAAACTTGGTTATATTTTGTAGCATATGACCACAACTGTCCTTAAAAAAAGTTTCACTTGGATGTAGAGTAAATCTAGACGGCATAAATTCCTCCCATTGTTCTTCATCAGGTTTCAAAGCAAAGCTACGATTAAAAAAAGGGGGAAAAAACGGCAAAATGACGCTTACGCGTTATTAACGAGGCGTGTAAGGACGTCTGTATCGCCCTGAAGGCATTTTGTCTCCAATGATGTTTACAGCTTGCGCACGGCTCGTGCTAATCTCCGAGGTTATTGCGGTTCGTTCGCTCATCTGTGGGAGGCAGACTGCAGGTGATGCATCTGTTCGCTGCACTTCAACTCAACATCCCACAAAAATGTGCAGATTTTCCAAAAGAAGATGATAAAATGAAACTGTCCCTGTCTTTAGCATGCAGGCATTCAGGTTATCTTTGCTTCGGTGAGTTATTAAAGTCAGGTCGCTGGACGCAGATGTAAATGCAGATGTGCGATACAGTGTAAAAGAACATCAGCGTTGAAGAACCGTTCCTTCACACACACACACACACACACACACACACTCGCACACTCGCTCAGATGCAAGAGGAGTTCACAGCAGGAGGAGTTCACGCACAACATCACAGCTCGAAGAACAGAATTAAGGAGTAGAGGAAAAAAAGCAGCAGATCATACTCTTTTTTTTTTTTTTTTTTTTTTTTTTAAATTATGACATCATCATGACCACAGTGCTGTTGATTAATTCTCTACAACAGCGGCACTGAAAGTCGTTCCAGCTGTAATCCAAATCACGGGTTTTATTAACGCGCTCGTTCTAACCCGTTATCGTTTCTATAGTAACAGCCCATTCGTAGGGAAGCTTTCTCTAAGACGATGTTTACGTAACATGCATGGAAGGAGTCTCCAGTGTCAGCACTTCGTAACAATCAGACGTTTCGCGATTCCTTCTCTTCTTTGGTGCCGGTGCAGGAGCGAATATTAATTCCTGCCGTAACACAAGAGAGAGAGAGAGAGAGAGAGAGAGAGAGAGAGCAGGAACTAACTTGATTTGTGAACATTAAATGTAGCAATAAATGGATAAAAAGTACGATCTCCTTTATTTAATACAACTTACGCCGTTATTGGAAAATAATCAGCTTTGTGGTGCCAGAGATATATCTTTTGCCGCTGGATTTTATAAGAAATATAATATAAGAAAACTTGAAGAAATTAAGTTGTTTCATTTCTCTCAATTGTGCGACAAATGTGATTTACGTACACAAATAAATACTAAATAATAAGAGGCGTGTATCAGGGGTAAATGTCGAAATGCATTGTTAGTACTGTACATGCTAACGGATTGGAAGTAAGTGTGTGTTTATGGTGCATACATGTGTGAAACTCCGACCTACACTGCTAATTATGTTTCTCATTGGAGCGTTGTCCCTGCTTTAATTAGCGCCATTGTTTGCTTTGTATTGTCGAGTTCTTCAGATCAAACTGTACAGGAGAAATCTTTTTCTTTTTTAACCAGAGAGAGAGAGGGAGAGAAGGTTAGAGCAGGAGTTCATCGCCGCGAGAGCCATGACTAACAGGCACCAATCCCTCAAGGTGAAAGTCACAGGCCAGGCTGCGGAGTGAAAGTGACAGGAGTGAGCACACCCGTAAATCTGCTTTTCACTTTAATTAGCCTCACACGGCTCGAGAGGGCAGTGGAAATGCAACACAAATAGGGATGGACCTCCTTCCAGCAGGTTCACATCCAGGAGTCAGGCATGAGCTCTGGATTGAGCACACGATGCTATGGCTAACAGGTCACGTTTTGTATCATTTTCTCTTGGTGAGGAGAAAAAAATGAGTGAAAATATAGTAAAAGTAAACATGTGATTAGTAGATAATTTCCTCATCATATTAAGTTGACTGCAGTGATTGGAAGGTTTTGTGCTCCTGTTATAAAGGGAAACAAAAAAATAAATAAATAACAGCGTGCTAATTTGGCTAATGATGACTGACTGCTCACAGGAAACTCAACCACTTAATGCTAATTGATATCTACTAACTTTCAACTTTTGTTAGCATCGTTCCATAAATTTTTTATAACATATTAGCATTTTATCTTCTTTCATCTCTCGTTTTGATCATTGCACTCACAGAATGACGCATATCATTATACAATGTACGATTTATTCCTCCAAGTCATTGCACGTGTGATAAATTCCTTGGCGAACCAATACAGATAGATTTGGTTAATGCCATTTTAATTTTTTAAAAAAGTTGAACATGCACTTGGTCAGGGCTTGATGGGATGAAAAACGGCTTGGAAGGAGAAGATAAGATGCCATTGCTCCAGATATACAGTATACACCAATCAGCCATAACTTTAAAACCACCTGCCTGACAGCTCTGACCCGTCGAGGCATGGACTCCACTGACCTCGGAAGGTGTGATGTGGTATCTGGCAGTGAGATGTTAGCAGCAGATCCTTTAAGTCCTGTAAGTTTCAAGGTGGGACCTCCATTGATAGGACTTGTTTGTCCAGCACGTCCCACACTCAATTGGATTGAGAATTTTGAGACCAAGTCAACACCTTGAACCCTTTGTCATGTTCCTCGAACCATTCCTATCCTGCTGAAGGAGGCCACTGCCATTATGGAATACCGTTGCCATGAAGAGGTGTACTTGGTCTGCAACAATGTTTAGCTAGGTGGTACGTGTCAAAGTAACATCCACATGAATGCAAGGACCCGAGGTTTCCAAGCAGAACATTGCCCAGAGCATCACACTGCCTCCGCTGGCTTCCCATAGTGCATCCTGGTGCCATCTCTTAAACAAGAAGGCAACACACACGCACCTGGCTATCGACATGATGCTTTCAGTGGTGGACAGACGTCAGCATGGGCACTCTGACCGGTCTGTGACAATTTGTGCTACAGTAGCTCTACTGTGGGATCGGAGCAGACGGGTTAGCCTTCGCTCCCCACGTGCATCAATGAGTCTTGGATGCCCATGACCCTGTCGTCGGTTCACCGGTTGTCCTTCTTTGGACCTCTTTTGGTAGGTACTAACCACAGCATACCAAGAACACCCCACAAGACCTGCCACAAAGTCACTTCCACTTGAGAAGAACCAGGCTCCAAAGGGAACCCATCCTCATCTGGGTGCAACGGATAGTGCGATTATAAATAAACCCCTTCTATTATTGTGCGCTATAAGGACAAGTAGTGCAATTGTGCAACCAATAAATTCATCACAGTGACACACACCAGTGTTTTTGGAAAACACTTTTAATTCAGCCCACTCTGGATGGCCTTTTCAAAGAGACACATCTTCAGTGGTCAGAAAAATCAGTTTCAGCATTAAAGGAAGGCCAAAATGAAGAAAAAGCTTTGAGTTTACAAATGCATCCATATCACTGTCTCATATTCATATCAACCCAAAGCTAGTAGTTCATCTCTAGCCTCAGATGCTGAGACTTTTCAAGCTAGACTTTTAGCAAATGTTTCCTCAAAGAACCTCTATCTTGAAAGGTTCTTCATCTCCTTACTATTATAAGTCTCTTTGTTTTGCTGAGAACAATCCTGCTCTAAAGTGACCAAAAGTCAAAACTCAGTAGTCAAATGCTTTACAAACTGGCAGCAAAACCGTGTGGACTAACGTCTGAGACAATCGGCTGGTTAGGATCAAGACCACATGACAGACTTCACAGCCTTCTTATGAGTGCAACTTTCTTCCACATCAAGTTCTATATTTTACCTGCAAGTCTCCCGGCGTGCACAGTCGGGGGCCGAGCACATGTTCTTGAACTCCTCGCACGAGCAGGAGGTGTAGAAGGAGTGTGTTAGCTCACCCATGGTCCTCACAGCTGCAGAAGAAAGAAGTGAGCCTGCTGAGGATCTGGAGCATAGGGGCAGAACCAACCTGCTAATCTTGCCAGTTTCCCCGTGGTACGGTTGCCTGGTAACCCAGCAAGCCTGGAAGCCTCTAATTAGCCATTAGGGGAATCTCATAAGGAACAAGTAGATAGCAAACTAATGCATTCCATTTGCTTTTCAATCTTTGTGAAAAACGGATGCTGCTTACACGCCCACTCTGTGTTACATAAGCGAACATGGGTGTCATGGGTTAATTGCATCCAACTATATTGATATGTAAACTAAATTGCATTTTTTTCCTCCTCATTAAGATAAGCCGTACCGCTAACGCTGAGATCGTCATGATAATCTACCCTACAAGCATTCATTTTGATATCATCTATAAAGAAATATTGTGAAAAATGGCTTACATAAAATGACATTTGTAGCATTGTGAACATGAATAAAAAAAACCTCAGGTTTGTAATTATTTCACTTTCTATAAAGTTTTCTTCTTCAGTTCCACAGCTGAAACTTTCCAAAAGCATGGGAAATTCTGTGCACTCAGTTAAAAGCTTCAGTGTTTAACAGAAAGTAGGTCAAGAGAGCTGCGGAAACCACTTTTGTCTAATGAAATCCCAGAAAATTCTTCCATTTTTCTCTAGGATTTTAGTCGCTTACAAATGATGGGCTGTAAGGTTACAAAAGTTACACTATGTTGATATTTACACAGGGAAAGTTCCTTGTATTCAGAGTCGGGTTTTGCACACACTTGATTTTCAATTCAGATTATTCAAATTTTCATGCATGGAGTTTCCCACGTTTCCCGAGGTTGTCCGATTTCTCATTAATAAGAAGCATCTGAGAAACACAAGCGCTTTCATTTCCGTCTGATATAAATACGGGGATAGAAAATACGGACCGAAGAAGCAGATTAGCCTAAATAATGCCTAAAAAATAAATATCTAAATATCTTTGGACTGAGGTGGAAAAATCAGTGTATCAAAAAAGACGAGGTTTTTAGAATAAATGATGACATTTGGACGCAAGTGACACGTTTCAGAGCTATATCTAGATATGGCTAAATATAAACATGACCACATAGGCACTTAAGAAACTAAAGTTTTTATTGATTTAATGAACAAAAACAATATCAAACCAGGATAAAGCACACACTAACCAACATATCTGTCCATTACGCTGCTGCGTTGGTGCTCTTTTTTCACCACACACAGGCAAATGGAGTTTACTGTATTATAATTTTCCTGTAGAAGCCTGTAGATCAGCAAAATATGGAAATACGGATTCATTCACATTTCCCTTTGCTGAATTTTTATGAATTTGTTTAAAAACAAGCATTTGTATGTTACGCAGGTACTGTCACAGAGTATATCTCTAGCTTTAGTTATTTTCTTTGATTTCTTTTTTAATATTAACCAGCTTAATAGCACAGAACGTGACGGGCAAAAACAAAAGATAAATAAACTGAGAAAGAAATGGAGCATCATTTCAAACGATGATACACTATTCTTTGACGATGTTTGTGCGAGTGTGTGACTGCTCCACCCTGTTATTTGCATATCACACCATGGTATTCACATCGTCTAGACACACACACACAGACACTCTCAGGGTGCTATTGTGTGGCAGGGATTAAAGCAGTGGGAGTTTAAAAGAGCACACTCTCTCTCTCTCTCTCTCTCTCTCTCTCTCTCTCTCTCTCGCTCTCTCATTTCTTTTAGCCGTTTTCCATCTACACTGAATACTTGTTTCATTTACAATCCTATACTCAGATGCAAATACAGCATAAACGCTATATATCAAATATACTGTATACCATAAATAAATTACCGTGACATCCTTGGAATCTCTGGCTCACCCTGGCAGTAGTTCCTCATACTTGAATAGACGCTCATGTACAGGCTCCACATCAGCTCCATGCAGATATTCCCCTGGTGTCCCTCAAGGCTCAGTGTTCAGCCCTCATCACTTTTTTTCTCTGCACCCATTTTCCAGGGGATGTGTCATGTCTTGACATGGCTTCCTGCCAATGTTGTGTGTACGACACCCAAATCATCTTCTCCTTTCCACCATCAGAGACTGAGGTTTGCTCAGATCTCAGCATGTCTACCAGACATCTCATCCAGGATAACATCTCATGACCTAAAGCTAAATCTGAACAAAGCTGAGCTGCTACATATTCCTGGAAATGGAGCATGCCTTGATATCAGTCAAGTTTCTTCCTAACATCACCAAGACCACAATCCCTCATTTTCTTCAGACTTAGAAGAATGATTCCTTCTTAAACAACCTGCAAGTAATCTTTATAATTAATGTTTTAATTATTGTTAAAAAACATCTTTAGATTTATTTTGCAATTAAACTCTGAATTGACTTTTTTAAAGTTTAGTTTCAACTTCTTTCATGGANTTACCCACAATGCCATTCCACCTGCTGACAGTGGTGTTGTGGGGTTTATCGGTCTACCTTAAGAAAGCAATGCAGCAGAGCTTTAGTCCTTTAGCTTGTCCAGCTCTCTCACTTCCTCATCTGTACCCTCTGCTAAAACGGATCAGCTTCCACAGCTTCAATTTTCATACTGTCAATGCCATCACGCTCATCATCTTGTAGATCACTAACTAGCATGCGTTGTATAGCTGCATTGCATTCTGGGACTTTCAGTCTGGCATATGCACCAACAGACTTCTCATTAATATTCTGTTGAACATCACTGGAAAATAAGAAGTAAGAAAAGAAGCCCTTGTGTTTTTATGAAGTTACAGTGAGACATCACTACTGTTAACAGTCATTGTGCTAGCAATAACAATGTCCTCAACAATGTGACATCATTTCTGCACTACAGCTTCTCACATGGAATACCGGAAATACAAAACCAACCAATCAATGTTCCATGTTCATCCGTGAGTCTTGCCTACAAAGCCAAAAATGGACCAGCAATGGTGAAACCCCAAACCCTTGACAGGAGTTTGGCTTGGCTTGACCCTGAACCCTTCAAAACACAAAGACACGCAAGGTTCCTCTCTGTACTGGTGCCCATAGGTTGGCATGAACTTCCCCAGTCATCAAAGCACTTCGGTTCGATATAGGAATGAAATCCTTTGAATAAATATCCTAAAGATTTCAGAGATTATACATGTGCATGACGATAGTCGGCTGTGGATGGTAGGCAGTATAATGTGACAAACTGAAGTAGCAAAAAGGAAATATTATGTTGACCTCTTGCTTAATCACATTCAACATAAAGCAGTAGCGAACCCCAGCAAGAAAGAAAGATGATAGATATGCAAAAGAGGCAGAGAGGAGGAAGCATAATGAAGCCGCAGGAGGAGTCTGGGGAACGAGTGTCGACACGGAAGTGACAGGCGGACCTCCCATCCTCGCCGAGGAGGAGCAGGTAAGGCCGTGTGGGTGGGTGCAGCGCACACTGGGGACGTACCGCCGTTTCATCTGAGCTGACGTTTTGAGCCCACGCGAACAGCATTAACACACAGAGAGACGTTTGAAAGGACAGAGAATTAGCACTGGAAGTTTTGCCTTTGAACCACATGCATCGCAAATGCTTTCAGTGCTACAGGATAAACATGTTATTATAACTGCATAATATCAGATGCAAAGTACGAGTGAATTCAGCTGTGTCGGGTTCATTAAAAAAGTTTAGTTACCAAAGTGCCAGAGACGTCCCTGATTCCAAAACATGTCGTTTCGTCAGAAGTTTGCGGCAATTTGCTCCTTGCTGTTGTCACTCTGGAGTACGGGAGCTGCCATGCTAATGAAGGTCACGGAGTTGTAGCAGAACCGTGCGTTCCCAGCAGTTCTGGAAAGCCGCTGTTGGTTTGATGAATGGTCCTTATTATAATTGCGACATTTGATATGTCAGCAGTAGAGTGCGCTTTATGCGCCGCTTGATTGGTCCGAGGTATCTTTTAAGGGACAAGAAGCCTGCCTTTGTTCCTGCAAAAAAATTTTTGGCCATCATGCCAAGAGGTGCCGGCGCTATTCTGCAGTCGTCGCAATTTAATGGTTTGGTGAACACAGCTTGCTCTCTTTCTCGTACCTGCCTGA
This sequence comes from Pangasius macronema, assembly GCA_037577455.1. Classification (NCBI taxonomy): domain Eukaryota; kingdom Metazoa; phylum Chordata; class Actinopteri; order Siluriformes; family Pangasiidae; genus Pangasius; species Pangasius macronema. Next base: position 2,193,810 of record CM074965.1, on the reverse strand, counting down.
CAACTCGACTCCTTTATCGAGATAGAGACCTGGGTTTGCATGCAAAGCTTTTGGGGCTTGACAGCAAATTCTCATTTTGAGAGAAACCCCTTCTCTGAGAGACTTGCGCTATCAGCTGCAGGTCTTTTTTGGGCACCTAATAATGATTGAAGGCCTCTGAAAAACGGGGTGCATTGCTGAGAAAGGGCTCACGTTGTTCACGGGCCAGGGCAGCGCACTGTAGAGCTAAAATTTAGGCTGCTGAAAAACACACAGCGTGAGACACAGCATCAGAGCAGCACTGTGGAGGATATCTCTCTCAACATCTTCCATTAAACCCACAGCACTTAACCCATTTCTCCTTAGCTAATCTCGGGCCGTCCCTCCATCAAGCTCTCTGCTTATTGGAGCTGAACGTGATTCAATCAGCGCCGCTGATGAACAAAAAGTCTTTTTCACTCGAATGGAGCTGAAGCAAAAACAAAAGGATGAATGGAGTGAGAGCGAGGCAATGTTCCCGCTCCTCTGAGCGACATTTCTTGTTCAAATATTTAAAATTTTGCAGATATTTTAAAAGACAAACTAAATAATTAACCAACTTTTTTGTATCTAAAATGTTACAAAAAAGGGCCATAACCATAATCAGACTTTGCACACATTATGCACATATTGATCACAGGATTTACCTACATGGGGTGGAATTAGGCGAAAAACAAAGGTGTTTTAGTCATGGTAAATTTAATTTAGTGATAAAATCCTACATCTCTTACAAACGTTATGAATTCATGACCTCGATTTAGCATCTCGTGGCTTCATTAAGTTGTACGAATAATATGAGGTGCTGGATCAAGTGCTATTCTATAAGCTGTTGAATTATGAGGGTGGAAGCCATTTTGTTAAACCTAATTTGCAATGATTAATGTGATAATATATTAGCATATACGAGACACCTTTTTTTTTGGGGTCATGGCGGATTAGTGGCTAGCATGCTTGCCTCGCACCACCAGAGTTGGGGAGTCCTGCCTCCGCCCTGTGGGTGCGGAGCTTGCATCTTCTCCCTGTGCTTTGGGGGTTTCTTCTGGATACTCTGCTTTCCTCTCCCAGTCCAAAGATGTGTTGTAGGCTGATTGGCATCTCTAAATTGTCCGTAGTGAGTGAATAGATGTGTGAGTGTGTGTGATTGTGCCCTGTAATAGATTGGCACCGCGTCCAGGGAGTCCCCCACCTTGTGCCACAAGTCCCCTGGGATGGGCTCCAGGTTCCACGTGACCCTGTGGAGGATAAGCAGTACAGAAAATGGTGGATAGACTCCTATTAGATGTTTATTTCAGTGTTTGCCATGTTATCAATACAGTTATAAATACTATTAGCTTCTTCAGTCTGCTTTTCCATCCCTGATGACTTGAGCAGGTGCGTAACCTGACTCTGAATACGAGGAACTTTCACTATGTAAATAACGATGTAACCTTTTGACCAAAGTTGCCATTTGCTTCCCACAAAGTCCCATTCAGAAAACTGCTGCAACTCACAGTCCAGTTTTTACACCTAAATCCCCATATCCTCCTCATTTTAACTCATTTTATTGCTCAGCTGGCTGCGTGCCTTTGTGGTTTCTTCTGAGAGAAGCTTTTACGAGAGTGCATTCATGGCACCGACTTTTCTTCCATGTAACTGAATCAATATCGCCCACATACTGCATGCATTCTTAAAACTACAATCAGCATGCTGTTACAAGCTCGGTTGAATGTGAATCCTACAGCATTAAATGTTTAGCCAATAAAGTATTACAGCAAGCACGGTGAAAATCAATCCCTAGATGAATAACAGCCATAATAAGAGAGGAGCAAGGGGCCCGGCTAGATGAAATAAAGCTAAAAAATGGTCCAGAATGAAATGGTATGTGGGTAAATCAGAGTCTGGCACACAAGAGTGCAATCAGGCTGAGATCACGAGCCTTTTCAGGCAAGTCTTCACTCAAAATCCTCCAATCATGAGTCTGGTAGACCTTACTGAAAAGTGTAGTCATGTGTTAGATGAGGAGGCACATTTATCAAAGCGTTCAATCAATAAATTTCCTCTTTGGTGTGAAGTGGAACGAGAGAAAGGAGCAGACTTTTACTTATATACCCCATGTTTGACTTCTATATTCCATGGAATATATGGAATGTGTAGACCGATTTCCAATTTAAAAGACAATATGTAAGGAATAAAACACTCCAAGTTGTGCTTTGAAAGGAAATTCATCAACAACGGTGTGGAGTGGTGTGGAGTGGTGTGATAAAGCAGAGATGAAGTTGATTATTCTTCTCTACCAGTACATCCTGAGGCGTTTTACTCCTCATACCACAACAATATGCCAATGATTTTTTTTTTTATTATTAATTACTCTATGACATGTTGTAGTTTTTATCTGTTTATAGTTACAGTTATTCCATATTGTGGAACGTTCGACTCTGTCAAGTTTAAATTGCTTATTTACAGTATGTCAATAATACACACTGACTTAATGAACATTATGTGAAGACATTATTAATGATCTGAGAGAAAGCGATTCCAAAACAAGACGAGCCATTCGATTAGGACAAAAGTAATGGCACCCTATAAAAGGTGGAAGTTGGTATCCGACTCGCTGCAGTGGCTGAGCTGCATTATTAGAAGACATAGTGCAGTTCTTTCATTGTTTAGCCGCCATTTTGTTGTTTTCAGCTTTGCATATAGGCATGGCTAAATGTAAAACAGCTGATTTTTGAAAAATTCTGATGAATTTCTGCTGTTATGCTACAAGTGGCCACTTCTGAGGAGTGAAGGAATGCCCATTAGAGCACGTTAAAAATTTCTTTTTTATGGTCCTGGTTTGTGTGAAGTTGGTGGCGTCCCATGTACAGGGCAAAGATTTATCATTTGTTCCTGTGCACCATGTCTGTATTTTAACATTTTCTTCCTGGAAAATATCACACATATCTTTCCAAACTCTCCTCAAGATTACACTCTGAAGTTGGAAAAGCCCTGGAGATTGCAAATTTTCCCACAAAGTAGGTTGTAGTGCTGCTCAGTAATGGCTATTTTGTGGCGAAAGCTCTCCTAGATGAGACTTCGCCGCAGCCGTCTGATAATGAAACACATTAATAAATGAAGGGAACCAATCCTGTTGCGTGACGCAATCAAGCTAGCTGGTGTTTCACTTCTGAAAGATTTAACACCCGCTAAATCACTCCTGCACTCAAGGCAGCTCATTAAAAGTGTTGCTGTCCACCTTGCTTGCTCTCCTAATCAGCCGAGCGTCCAACAATAGAGCGCCAGGATCGAGTCTGATCGGAAATAAAACTGATACAATACAGCCGGAGGTAATTAAAATTAAAGCTCCGCGCGATGCCGCTGCAGACTGCAGGGAAATCAACACTTTTATATAAAAAACGTCAGTCAGAATAATCCGTGTGAGCACACTCGGATGTGTATAGGCATCAGAGATTTGCGAGATCGCTACAGGGTGTTGGACTGGCTAATCAAACAAGCACACCGATACATTGTGGGCTGCTGTGCCGGTGTTCATTTGAGGTACTCCCCACCACCACCACCACCACCACCACCACCACCTTTCTTGAGAAGTAATAAAAAGTTGTTTTTTTACAAGGCTGTCAGCTCGCTGTTCCGTGTTGAGCGTCTTGCATCTTGCCGGGTGTGAAAATCCTTCTACTGTTCCAGAGACATGGGAAAGAAAAAAAACAATGTTCTGTTCATCCTTTTCAGTTCTTAGTTTGGAATGGGAAATTCGGAGTACTGACGATTCGCATGATTCTCATTTGGGAGTGACGAGGTTGGACAGGATTAGGAA
>CM074965.1:2138886-2159562 GCA_037577455.1 Pangasius macronema | reverse complement strand
GCAGCAGCGAGCGAACTCAACCAATGAGAACTCCAACCAGAAGTAGGGCATCAGGATGGGTCAAGCAGCGAGGAGGAAACAAAAGAAGAAAACAATGACAAGAATATGGCACCACCAAGAGGCCAAGGCTAACTCTCAATATGATGCTACCACTACCATGCTTCATTATACGAAATACTTACGCAAGCACAACTTTGTCATTTTTATTTGTAAATAATTTAGCAAACGGTACAGATTTTTCCCTCTACTTCAATATTATGGGTTATCCTGTGAAGATTTATGACATATAGTCCATCTCCTGTTCAAGCTTGTACCACTATATAACGTGAAAAAAGGGGTGTGAATAATTATCCAAAGCACTGTAAATGCAACACTGTCCTTCATTAGCACATCTGCTTGCCATATTATAGGGTAAATAGGGTTGCAATACAGTATATCATACCTAAATCTATCATGCAGTGAAGGAAACACTCCTCGTGGATTCACACCACACAAACCTGCAAATGAAACAGTTCCGTGCATAAAAGCATGTTTATGCATACAAACCTGCAGGGAGAAAAATGGTGATAAATGTCTTCCTCTGCATAGCGTCGTGCTTCTCCTGCATTACCGGGGGCTGGTCCCCATGAGATACGTTACCTGAGTCAAATTCATTATGACTATCGTGCCGCATGTCCTTTCTCTTGTACTTTGCCTGATCCTTGGCCCGTGTTTGCATTGCTAATACGCTTCTCATCTCTCTCTGGGCTCCTGATAAATCAGCCCCAGCAGATGGTTTTTAGCAACACTTTTGCACATGTCTACATAAGGTGTTTAGGGGCCTTTTATCACTCGGGCCCTTTTGTTTTTAAATTCTTTCTTCTGCTGCTGAGCCAATGAGCCAAGCATTACTGAATACCATTGGAGATGCATAGCAACCACTTCAGAGAAAAAATTAGCATCAGTCCATACTGTTAGCTTCTTATTATCTCAGAAACAATGTCAGGGTAGACACTGGGTTTTTAGCCATTTATGTAAATATCATGGCTCTACATAGGCAGCAGAGGACACATTACACATAAGCTACCACTTCAGCTCTGAAAGTAAGTGTCCCCCTAATAGATTATATATATATATATATTTTTTTTAAATTGGAAACATTTTTTTGATGTCAACATATGTGACCGAATTGAAGAGGTTTTTCCCCTAAACTGAAAAATCAAGCTACTCTAGATAGTTATACATAGACACATATATACTTGTATAGCTAGCTAACATTTGCAGGGAGAACTGGCTAGCTAAGTTAGCTGATGATGAACTTGCAAGCTAATCAAGCTAACGATTATTTATGTAACTCTACACGACACGATACAAGCTAATTTGAGTAACTAGTAACTTCTCAAGGTATAAAAGAAAACTTTGCAATCTTTTATACAACTGAAAAACCTTCATGAAATAGTCAAGGCTAGCAAGCTAACACCGGGAAAACTGGCTTAGTAAATTTTCTGTTTAATCCCAGTGTACATTGTCACATGAAAGGTGTTTTCGAGTGTGAAGAGAAACTGTAGCATGTGAGAGCAGTTCAGTTCTGCGAGCACTGAGCACTGAGATATGCACACTACCTTTCCCGCTTACTCGCCAATGTCTACAGATTCAAGGTGGAATTTTTGGTATTTTTAATGACCGTGCTTGGTCATGCTACTCTGATTACATGCCATTGTTTATTCTAAACATAAAACTTAGCATGAGGAGTTCATTGCTAGCAGCACACAGCAGCAACCAACATAAACATGGATAAATAAAATGTTCCCTGATGCCCCTGATTGATTAATACTAACTAGGTTGCTAATTTTGCATTAGTACAAGTATCAACGAGCCCCAGAAATCATGTACTTGTGCTTATACTCTGTTTAAAAAAATGCTAGCGAAGCACATTTAATAATGACGTTTGTGATCTAATATCCTAGTTTACTCTGGGAATTTGACGCACATGGCGCACGGATCTGCAAGGCCCGCAAGAGGAAAACAGGGAACAAGCGGATGAAGAGAAACCTGCTGAAGTGTGGTCATGAATTCAGGAAAGAAACCCGGGAGACTACGAGGAGATTGAGAGAGTGAGCTAAAGATGCTGAAAAAAAAAAACAACAAAACTTTGAGGCATTAGCTTAAGAACAAAATGAAACACTCGGGTTAAAGTAAAAAAAAAAAAAAAAAAAAAAAAAAGTGCTGCTTAAATGAAATGTAGGAGTAACTCAATTCAGTTCAGGCGGGATTCTGACCTGCAAAGGAGAGAGAGAGAGAGAGAGAGAGAGAGAGAGAGAGAGAAAGGGTGTTAAACATGAATTTGAGAAACACTGCAGAAAGTGAGAAGATTTATGTTGACATCGAGGGAGAGGCACAAAGCAAAGACGGAACAGCTCGGCGTTTTCCACGCATCAAAGGCCAGAAGTCGGAGCGGGGCCTGGGGAGACGACTGGATTAGCGGCTTCAGCATTGTTGTGACGCCTTATCACACTGACACATTCTCTCGGAGCGTGAGCCCTGCCAGACTCGCGCCACACTCCCCCAACTTGTAGCATGTGTAATTGCAGAACGCATTCCCCGAAGCCAGAACACTGACTAACGTTCCCTTTCGTCTTCGAGTTCACATCCTTCGCTCACAGTCTCCGGATTCTCCAGATGGCAGACATGAGTGAGTGCGTGACTCATACGCTGAGGCGTAGCGCGGCGTAGCAGAGCCTAGCGAAGTGGCTACGCTGGTTAACGTGGCTGTGTGACAGAGGCTGATTTCCTGTGACAGCGGCGTTTCCTGAAGCAGGGCAGATGTGGGCCAGTGGGTCAGACAGGGACCGTGTGTGACATCCAACATGTTCGTAGTGGGAAGCTTTAAAAAAAAAAAATCATTAAGGTTTACTAGTTAGCACAAGCTGTATTAATTATAGAACTTTTTATAACACTTTCTATATCTTAATAAACTGTGAACACATTCATAACAGTTTTATAATGCATTCATAAGGCATTTTTACTCATTATTAATGAACATGAACAGGCACTACAGAGACATCAGAAGAAATATTTTTAGGGTGTAGAGTTTATTTTGTTTCAAATATCTTCACATACAGCTTACAAATACTCATAATGTGTTATAAATAGTTATAATGTCCGTCAATAATATAAACTTAGAAATTATGTACACACATGCAGTTATTTACCAAAAAAATCAGAGCATGTCTTACTGACAAACTCTTAGTTTTGTTGACATTTGATACAAATGTTACGAACACCACTTATACTTATGTTAAAGAGTTACGAATGTGTTACGAACACCTCTTATACTTATTTTAACAAGCTATAGANATCACTTATACTTATTGGATGTGTTACAAACACCACTTATACTTATGTTAAAGAGTTACGAATGTGTTACGAACACCACTGATACTTATGTAAACAAGTTACAAACGTGTTACGAACACCACTTATACTTATTTTAACGAGCTATGGATGTGTTACGAACACCTCTTATACTTATGTAAACAAGTTACAAACATGTTATGAACACCACTTATTTTAACGAGCTATGGATGTGTTACGAACATCACTTATACTTATGTTAAAGAGTTACGAATGTGTTACGAACACCACTTATAATTATAACGCACTTTAACATGCTTTATGCATACATATAACATTATGAATGTATTCATACTTAAGGTCATAAAAATTTTATATGTCATAAAAAGTGTTAAGAACTGTTTTCTTGACAGCACTTATATTTTACTTTTATTTATGGATTGTTATAAACCTACATAAGGCCTTTGTAACATCTGATGTTAAAACTGCAGTTTTAATTTAAAAATGTATTTAAAACGCCCATTCCAGTAGATGTAATAGAGAAGCAATAAAGTTGTCAATATGACATCGTAGCATTGTGACTATTGTTGACATAAGGTTATAACATAACAGGTTATGACATTTTGTCAATATTTTTTTAATATACTGAATTATTGTTGGAGATACACCTCATTAGTCTGATTATTTCTAGCTGTCAGCTGATCCTTCTTGGTCTTATGTAGGTATGTCAAAAAGAAAAGAGACATTAATGCGTTTTATTATTGTAATTATAATTATAATGTTTTGTTTATGCTACCATCTGTTCGTACCATTTTCCCAATGCACAGTATATGAATGTGATAATTAATAAGGGCTTTTCAGGAGATCAGGAGTATCTTCATGCTAAAGCTTGTGTATATCGCTAATAATCAAGGTGATAACAGACTAGCTGGGAATTGAACATAAAGTTCACACGAACAAACGAGGTCTGATGAAACAATTGCGGTTGAGAAGAGAGAAAGGCATTCTGGGAAATGTTCACAGTGGAAAAAAATACATGCCTATGACTTTGCATGAAGAGCAAAGCCACAAAAGAACTCTTGGCAAGCCATCAAACTGAATACAGAACCCTCTCTCTTGTACTTTTCTCTTGTGCCTTTATTGAATTGCATGCAGTAATTCACAGGCTCCGTCGTTTCCATTCAGCCCGTCCCTGCGGATCGGCTTTTGATGGAATGTTCTAGGTCTCAGAAGCTGAGTGACTGTTTGAGGTAACGCATTTCTCTCTGTCACGCCGTAGTACCTGTTCGCTGCAACAACCGAAAATACCCAGCGACATGCCAGCGGATCCATCACGTCTCTTCGGCGTCAGGGAGTGACGTGGCGTCCTGTGGGGCTACAGGATGGAACTGCCATATTTTCCTCTTACGCAGATGTCGAGTGCTTTTAACTGGCTCGGAGGCCTGGTATTTCCCTGCAATATCGAGTTGCTTTGTGAAATGCTTTCAGGATTGATGGAGGTTTATTTTCAGATGGAGTATACCGGCCTTTTACAACTGAAGGACCTTCATTCATATTAAAAAAAATCTCCTGAGTGCATGAAATGAAGAAAAAAAAAATACATGAATTTCTTTACGGTCCACATGAGTAGGCACCCAAAGGCACATTAATAATTCATGTTTCGTTCTTTGTTTTCCCTGTGACATGTAAGATGTGTTAAAATTTCTATTATTCCTTTTATTTACATTTATAGCAGGTGAATATGTATGGCTTTAGCCTGAGGAATGATTTCTTTTGTCATTTTAATGAAAACAACCATGCACAAAAAAAAATAAATAAAAAATCGCACCGCAAATTAGTTTTTCACATTGGCATTAAATATTAATCCATTTTTAAAGCAGGAACAAAAGAATAAAGGTGTAAGCGTTTGATCCAGCAAGTGAAAGCAAAAAAAACCAAAAAACAACAACATTGTGTGTGGTGCTGGAGGTCGAGATGATCTCAAATAATGGAAGTCTGCTTCTGAGGCCACTGGTTGTAGATATGAAATTTTAATCCGTCTCTCTAAACTTCTCGTCAGCGCAGGTCAGGCTATTACCTGCAGGTCACGCACACAGACAAAGCAGGTCACGGTGAGGGCGATGGAAAAATCAACCCTGACCTTCGATGTGTTGTTCAAGCGCTGTGCTTCTCGGAGATATGGCCGTTTTGAAATTGACGTCCATTTAGAAAAAGGGGGAAAAAAAAGAAGAGAAATGAAATGGTGTACAAACACGGTAGGTCTGAAATGATCGCCTAGCGCAAGCTGCATTTAAATAGATAGTCAAAAGAGTCACCTCGCAATGAATTGCGTTTATATAAGAAAGAAAACACCTGAGGAAAATAATCAGTGATGGGAGATGGCCGTGATGAAGCAGAGGTAATGCTTATTTTCCAACATCTTTCAGTTACACCACAGGAATTCACCTATGACTCCAATCTCTTATTAGAGAATGGCACGTCGTACGTTTTTACCATTTATAGTTACATTTAATGTTGTAGAACATCCAGAAAAACAATTGAGTTCCTGTTTTCACTTGTGTTACAGCAGCTACAAACAGTTGTTCCCTCACCAACATCTCTTTCTTTCTCTCTCTTACTTTTAATCTTACGGAGAAACCACAAAGCTCTGAAGACTTTCCTGTTAAAGTTAGAACATTAGCTCTGGCTGTTACTAAGCACTGACACTGGAGACTCCTTCCCTAAATGTTCCGATAAACCACATCATTACATCATTACATGGTTTTATTTGTTTATAACAGCAGCTTGTTATTAGTGTACACTCCTCCATCCTGAAGAATGTTAAACAGTAGCTTTACCTTTCAGTGTTACTAAGCACTGACACTGGAGACTCCTTCCATAAATGTTCACCATATCAACAAATATACATTCTTATTGGTTAAATAACAGCAGCTTGTGATGTTCCTGACAAAATCACAAAGTGTAAACTCCTCTGTCCTGAAGCTGTCAGAGAACTGAACGTTATACAGTAGCTTTACGTCTCACTGTTACAAAGTTCTGACACTGGAGACTCCTTCCATAAATGTTAAATAAACATCTCCTTACAGAAAGCTTCACCATGTCAATGATTACACACGTTTCGAAATGATTTCCCGGACCAATCATGTGGCGCGTGAGGTCCGATGTTTCTTCGGTTCCTCACTCACAACTTCGGTTCCTACCTGCAATTCATTCCCGTTTACTCCTTGACACGCATTTTGAGAAGACAAGACACTGATAACGCACCTGAGTGGCCTCCTTGGACAGACCTGTCCAGATCTTCTGATGACATAAAGGAGAAACATGCATGACTGATTCAGGCTAGCAATATGAGGAGAGAGGGATAGCTGTTGTCCTGAACTACACCAAGGTTGCGTGTGTTGTCGGATGGCGTGAACCGAGAGTTCTCCAGGGAGTTGACAAGATCTTGACATGAGGATGCATCTCCATGGATATACAGCAGCTCAGTCTTGCTGGGATTTCATTTTCAGGTGATGAGCTGCCATCCATGATGAGATGTCTGACTGACATCCTGAGATGCATGAGGAAGGAAACGAGAGGATGAGCTGAGTGTCATCAGCATAGCAGTGGCATGAAGAAAAGAAAAAAAAACACGTGAGGATATGACCTCGGTGCGAGAGCGGGGTTTATATTTTAATATTGCTATATGAGCAAGCTAACAGGCCAATGTTTAAACACATACTTCACCCACAATGTTGCTAATTTTGCTATGATTAGTTCAAGATAAATGGTGGAGTGTGAACAGAAGGATGAGATCCAAGATGGCAGTTTCAGTCTAACAATTAGCATGAAAGATGTTTCACACAAAAAAATGCTAATACTGCTATCTGAAGATAAACCTTCAGATATTGTAGTCAGTTACCATCCAAAAATGCTAACTGTGCAGTCAACTTGGCCAGATTTAAACCTTTATTTGTATAAAAGTACCTGTTCAGGATACAATACACCAGTTAGCTTGATATAATAATAGTAATGTTAGCATTTTGGAATGAATCCAGCCTTCAAAAGATACAGCATACAGCATTAGCATAATGGATGCCATACTGGATACTGTCTTCTGACAGCAAAATTAATTAGCATTTCTTTTCAAATTAAATAACTTAAAAATGCAAAAATGATCAAACGTTCAAGGTAACTGCCATCTTAAAATGCTAATAACCCTATTAATGCTAAGCAACTTAGTATGCTTAGTCGTCTAGCCAGGAATTAACCCAGTACTTCATCCAAAAATACCTGAGGTCAAGCTAACTGGTGACATTAGCACAGAATATTCATTCTACGCTATGTATTTCAGTCAGTCACCTAGCATGAGTTGTGTTGGAAAGCATTCAAAATGCTAATGGAGATATGTGAAAATTATATTTCAGTGTGTTTTGTGGGCTGGATTCAGGAAGAACAGGCTAATATTACTCATGCTAACTGAATGTGTGTGAACAAGAAATTCAGTTAGTCACTTAGCATAGATAACTTAAACAGACTATTCATATACAGTCAAAATGCTAATCAAAATGCTAGTCAAAATGCTAATATCGCTATCAGAAGCCCACATTAAAACATAAATTATTCTAAATTGTAAGTACACAACAGTTAGCTTGTTTATAGCACATGATAGCAAGATTAGCATTTCGAGGCAAATACAGCCTGCAGATTAGATAAGTTAAACCGCTAAATACAGTTAGATAAGTTAAACAGCTAAATAAGATACGGCAAATAGCTAACGATAGCCGAAATTACATCTTTCTATTAATGAAATGTCTTTCAGATGCAATTATGATATCAAAAATTCAAGCTAACTACATGTGTTCAGTCAGTCACCATCCTAAAATGCTAATATTGCTTTTAAAAGCTTAGTCCTGCAGCCTGGAATTAAAAATGAAACAGATAAATAATAAATAACCGTGCATGTGCAAAAACACTCTTTTTAGAGAAACTTCAAGCTAACTGGTGCTATACGGATGCTTGTATTTCATGCTAGTGAGCTTCAGTGAGCTAGCATGAACTGTACTTAAAAGATAATTAAGCTAGTTGCTAATATTAATATCTTATGGTCACCCTAAGTGAATGTGGACATAAAGTTGGTCACCTAGCATAGATAATTCAATCAGTCTGCTAACAGCACTGTTTACTAGGCCACAAAGTATATTTAAATATATATTCATGCAAATTTAGTGTAAATACACAACATGATGGCATTTAATAACAGTATTAGCATTTTGGAAAGAATCCAGTCTTCAGTAGATAAGTTAAATAAAGCATTGTTAGCATTTTTGATGAGATACATCTGAATAAATGATGGTGTGTGAACAGGACATCTGGTCAGACATCTAGCATAGATAAGTCATGCAGGATAATCAGATACAATTCAGCCAGTCATGGTAAGAAAATGCTAATAAACACTACCTGATCCCTGTGCTTACCCGCTGCCATTCTCATGTGGGTCACGTTAGCCTTTCTCAGCCAAGGTTCTGCTTTAAGTGCGAAGAGAAATTTCAGGTTGACGTACAGAGTCAATCCCCCACTTTTGGCATGCTTCACAGATGCTTAAGACTCTCGTGGTGGAGAATAAATGCTGTCTTTATCCATGCTTTGGAGCGCCTCGGGCTGAAGGGCAGCTCTCGCGCGAGCTATCAATAGCGAGTCCATCCCAGGAGAGCCAAACAGATTGAGGTGTTATTGGCCAGACTCAGTCAGGTAATGTCCTCCAGGAGTTATTGCTAACTGCCCCTCTTTTCTTTCACTTTAAAGACTCTAAGGGAGCGCGACTCAAACTCTCTGAATAACCGCGAGAAATCAATGACGGACGTAGACCTGGCAGTTGATCGTGCTCGTATGTCAACACATTAGCACGCTTTTTCTCTCCTCGCTTTAGGAGTAAATATCGACTGGATCTGTTATTCAGAGATCTTCCCGTGTTTCCAGTGCACACAATCAAGCCGTTTGTTCCAGGGACATACTCATTAGAGAAAGAAGATTTTAATCATTCATATACTGAATGTTTACAGGGTCAAAGATGATTTCGCTTATGCTATAGCAGCTATGAGACAACGTTGCTTGGTCTGTTTTTTCTTGCTCTTGAAGTTAATAAGACAAAAACCCCAGAAAACCCAGCATGCCACGTTAACAAGAAGCTTCGATGCCCCGCGTCTATGTTCAGAAACCTATTATGAGAACAGCAACAAGGATAAAAGCGAACAAGAAAGCAGGTGTTTCTATCCGAATATCCTGTCTGCATATAATTTGCTTAATTTTTCACACCACCATGCCATGTTTCTGTCAAGCCATCACGTGCGTTGCTGTTAATTGTCTTCTAATAACCCTTGATATCGACTCTGTTACTACACACCTCACACTTTTTTCCTGCTGTGATTGACAGAACTCGCAGTCCCTCAGGAGAATTTGAGAATCGCACCACAATCACTCGTGAGCGTCTCATTCTCTTCTCTGCTGATTAGGATCCTGAGAGGAAGTGTTTAAAATACTGTAGTCGGGACTAATTTCATCTCACACCCCAATAAAAAAAAAAATCAGAGTTATTCCCGGCATACTGCATGCCTCGCTAAACACCGTAATTGAGAGCCTGCTTTCTTAGCCTGACCTTGGTGCTGTTTGGCGCTACCCTGTTTCTTCGTTTCTTCATTGCCTCTCTGAAAGAAACTCTCAATTACTGTATTATCTACATGCTAATAGGGCATTATGTTTGCCACTGGGGGTGTGAAACTGGGGTTTGATAATATACATCCTGAATAATGAGCTAGGTTCAGGGAAATGAGACAAAGCTTTCTGTGCTAAACTGTAACTTAGCTTATATTCACCGAGCTGCCATTTTGTTAGCCTTGGAGCTACACTCATTAGCAGCTTGATCAGATACACCACCATAAAAGTCACTGTGTAGGTGTAAACTGATTTTCGCACATTTATTGTGCAGTTTATTAGCATTCCTCTAGCCATTCCAACTGATTACCCAAGGCCAGTTATCATTAGTAGTATCACTAGTGTTATTTGTAAACGGTTAGATTGAAGACTTTATTGTAGGCCTGTTTAATGATCTCAGAACACTCTCCACTTGACAGAAAGCAAGGTCGCGGCGTTTTTGCGCGTCTCTTCAAGCACCGCACACATTGTCCAAAACATTACTAGTGTGAAATAGTTGAAGTGGGAAGTGTCAGTGATGACTAACTTCAAACGGGGAAGCCTGAGCTCAAAATTATGTAATTTTCTACCTCGGGAAACACCTCTATGTTCATTTTTTGTTAGCAACAAGCTAGCCAGCTAACTATGATGTAAGACCATCCCGAGTTCCAGAGTAAGAATTCTGAGTTGCATTTTCTTTGTTTTTTTTCCTAATCAGAGGTTGGAAATGATGAGTTACGACCTCCAGTCGGAGTTTCAGTTCTCCATCTCACTCCTCACCCCGGTGTGAATACGTCTGCCTTAAAGGCTCTACAACAAAGAGAGGATTTCAAAGAGAGCTGTTTAAGTAAGCTAAGAACCTTTAGCTCTCCAAAGGACCCCGTGAAGTACCCTTTCTCTAAGAACGTATACAGTGCATATTTTTATCCCTAATGATGGCGCCCTTTTGAGCATCACCTCATATCGTAACGCTATATGACCTTCCCTATGCACTACATAGGATGCCTATACGGCGCAGTCGCTAGACCGTGCATTTAAATAAAAACCCAATGTAGCTTATAATAAACGGTCAAACCTTTATGATCAGCCATTTACACTGACATATGGTGGTGACACATGACGTCTCGCCTCAGGCTGTGCTGATGTCTTTACACACACACACACACACACACACACACACACACACACACACACAAACAATTGACTTTCTGCCAGCACATTTTGCTGCCGCTGCAGGACCTGACATTTAATGATCTTTAGACAGAGTGATGTCACATTTATCAGTCTTCATCAGAGCGAACACATCCCCATCGTCCAATTGTAAACACCGACCTGCTCTTCTCCCACTCACACACACTGTCGCTTTCACAAACACACACACACACACACACACACACATACATATTCTCTTACCCTTTCTCACACTCTTATCTCTCTCGCTTTCACTTATACACTCAATCAGGGCAATTAACCAGCGCAGACGTTTACGGCCCAGATGGCTCCGCACTAATCCTAATCCTCCTAACGCCAGCCAAGTCGCTGGAGTTCGGCCAGTTCAGCGCTTTCTTCAGCACCTCAGTCGTAGCCTGGAAGTGTGTATGTCGCTTCTTTAAGGAGACGACTGTAAGCCCTTTTGCTGATATCTCTGTTACAAAGTGAGCAGTGCTAATGTCATTTTAGTAGTAGGCGCTTTTTTTATTATTATTATTCAATAATTTACCAACATATCTGTGGGAAATGTCCATATTCCTGATAGTTCTGTCTTATTTTCGCCACTGTTTCACTGTTTCATGCTTGCTAGCTAAGTTCCCATTAGCTACCTTATGCTCAGTATAGATTTCCCAGTTGCTAAGCAACACTGGGCCTCATTTATCAAACTGGATATGAACGAATTTAATCGTAACTGGTTTGCAAGAGCTTTTACACAAGAAACGTTGTTCATGAAAATCCAGTTAGTTGCAAAAAAACTTTCGTATCCTATTTTTTGTCCCTAAGTTTGTGTAAGTTTACACAAAAGGACTGGTTTTAAACCATTTAATTCGCAAAAGTTTCTGCGATTTTACGCTATCGTGTTTAATTTCAATCACGGACACAAATTTAGTAAACATTTTGTGAAACTCAGTTTCAAACGATCTTAAACAAATCCATAATGTAACACAAATAAGACTAGGCTTTAACGTAGCACAAAAGTAATGGCACATTACAAAAGAAGGAAGCGCTAACATATGACAATGGGAGATGACACGCTGCAATGGCTGAGCTACATTATTGGAAAATTTAGCGCAATCCACACTTAGGAGGCTCTCTTTCACCGTCAGTCATCAATTTGTCATTTTCCGCTCTCTTTATGGAGTTTTGTGGGCAGGAATAGATGTACGTGTGCTGTGAACATGCTGGGTAATTCACGGCTGATCAGCGTTTATAAACTTACGCACGTGAGTATGAAGAAAATCCGCAAATCTGGTGGAAATTTTTTGTTTCTTTTTGAATGCACCCAAATGAGAAATTGTTTATCATTCTTAGCATTTCTCACAAACCTGACACTTTTGTGTAAATTTACGTCGATTTTTGCATGCGATTGACCTGACGCAAGCTAATATGTTTAGTAGTCATATTCCAGTGCTTCTAATTCAATTATAACACAGCATCATTCCTTTTGTGCATATCATGGAAACCTACATAGCCTTATCGTAACATTTGCATCTTTTACCCTCCTCTCCTTCGAGGGGAGATAAGATAATGGTTTAGATAGTTATGACTCTCTACATGTTGAGCCTTGCGCTCCGTTGTACATCGATTTGCCACTATATTAACCGTACTGATCCTGCGAGGAATGAAGTGCCAGCTCGGTGCAGGATGCCGGTATGATTGGAAGCAGATGCTCCTTTAATGATGTTTGAGTAAAACATTGAATGTCTTCATCTCCCTGAGTAACTTGTGTATTATAAAAACAGCCATAAAGCAAGCGTCTGTCATGAACATCCTGCCACGAGCATTACGCACAGAATGGATTGGGCTCATGAGACCAGATTTCTACAGCCCTTGCTATCCCAGCTCTGGGCCGTAGCGGCTTCCGCTGCAGATTTATGGAACAATAATGCACCTTGGCTCGACTTCCTCTTGCCCCCCACATCATATCCTATTAACCTTGGCAATGTTTAGCGATGTAAGTATGGCCACTGGGGTAATACTGCTGAAATAACGTTTTTGAAACGGTCTCCCCCGGGTGTGACCCTGAGGGCCGGGATGTGATTGAAGGTTGGGGTGGGGGGGGTCAAGATGAGGCTGAGGGGAGCAGAGGACATTCATAACATTGACTTTCAATCCCAGAATCCTCTTTTTTCCCCCTCTTTTTGGTCACTGGTTATAGTTGTAGATAAAGGACGTGATGAAAGGGGGGCATGTTTGCCGCCAGACCTTTGTTGGTTCTGGTCGATTGTGTTGAATTTACTCCTGCAGTGTTCAATTGAGTCCAGTTTAATCCTGCATGGAGGGGAAAAAAAATCAATATTTAAAGAGTTAAATAAACCCGCCTGTATTTATTTATTTATTTATTTATTTTTTTACGGAGAAGAGCTTTAAGGCCGGCCATTACAAGGACATCATTTTCATGCAGACTGTACAGGGAGTGGGATATAAATAGGAGGATATGATGATTAATTAGCATCTTCTCAGCCAATCATATTAATCGTGTCATACGTTTGGAGAAAAGCTTGCTAAGCACAATGGCCCACCGCACCCTGTAAAAATGGCTGACTTAGGGAGGCAGCACCCCGGGCGCTTAGCACAGAGGACACGGAGGGGATGAACCTGACATGAGCAAATATTTGGAATAATGTCTTCCATTACTCAGTTAAACAGACGCAAATTAGACGAGGGCTAAGAGCTTATCAGAAATGAGAAGCCACACAAGTGTGCTGTGAATATAAGACTTAGAGCTCCTGTATGGAATACCTAACACAAAACACATATAAGAGATTCGCGAGATCTGAGTATTTCAGATCTTTAGCCTGTCTTCTACAGAGTTTACCCTTCTTACAGAGTTCATCGCGTTTGAGAATGGACGGAGGGATAAATAGAGCAGCAGGGGTTTTGCTTAGCGGCCTCATGCCGCTTGTAGTTCGTCTCTTGGGGTGTGTACTACTGAGAAATGGTAATAGCTATATATATATATATATATAGCTCCTAAAGCTAGTTAATTAAACACAAATTAAATAATGCAAACAATTTAGATTAGCAGATTAGCAAACAAGCTAATCTTACACTCAGCAGTGCTACCAGAGGCACCAGTGATCTCTGCTAGATCCTCTGTATTGTGTAATGTTTCTGTACACATTTAGTGAGAGATTGTGGCCTGTTTGACAGGATAAGACGTAACCACAGTTATTTCTGTGAGTGAAACTATACAGGAACTAATTACAGGTAGGAACTAAAGTTGTAAGTGGGGAGCTCTAGAAACGTCGGACCACACTTGGCACAAGATTGGTCCAAGGAATCACGTCATACCTAATTTTCCTAAAATTGAGACAATTTCGATTGAAATGCTGCTTGTCACGCTGTCGCTTTGTCATTTTGTCGCTTGTCACAGTCTGTGTTGTGTGCACACGGTCGAAGATTTTGGATTAGGTCATAACATTTAATTAGAGTGGTTTTAATTCTGACCTGATGTATAGGAAGAGCTTTCGGTTATGACTTAATGTCCTTAAGAGATTTTGGTTAGGATGTTATATATTATTAGGGTCTTGGTTATGATGTATTTGAAAGGCTTTCGGTTAAGATGTTATGTATTGTGAAGGTTTTCGTTATGACTTCAAGCATTAGAAGGGTTTTGGTAATGGCCTAGTGCACTAGAAAGTGGTTTAGGAATGACAGAATGGGATGTGAAGGGTTTTGCCTTTGACAATGTTTTGGTTATAATGTAATGCGTTAGAAGACTTTTTGATTACGGTGTAATTTATGGTAAAGGGTTTTGGTAATCACGTGATGCAATGGAAGAGTTTTGGTTGTAGGAGCTGTTTATGTTGTGACATAATGCATTGGAAGGGTTTTGGTTACGAGGTTAAACATTGGGATTGTTATATTGTTATAGCATTTACATTTACATTTATGGCATTTGGCAGATGCCCTCATCCACAGCGACTTACAGAAGTGCACAGGCTAAGAATACCATCAGTCCAAGAGCTCTGTTGGGGAGGTAATGTAGTAACAAACACTCAGACAATACAAAGTTGTTTTTTTTGTGCTAATTTAAGTACTTTAGGAAGAGATAGGTCTTTAGACGTCGTTTGAAGACTGCCAGTGATTCAGCTGCTCAGACATCAAGAAGGTGCCTGGACAGAGAAGATCTCCCTTGTACCCTGAGAGATGCTGGGACCAGCCAAGCAGTGCTAGAGGATCGGAGTGAGTGTGGTGCAGTGTGGGATGTGATGAGTGCTTTGAGATAAGTGGGTGCTGGTCCGTTTTTGGCTTTGTAGGAAGGCATCAGTGTTTTGAATCTGATGCTACAGGAAGCCAGTGGAGGGAGCGTAGCAATGGGGTGGTGTGGGAGAACTGAGGAAGGTTGAAATTCAGTGGCAGGGTTTTGGTCATGAGGTTAAACACTGGGAGTGTTGCAGTTATGACATAATTCATTGGCAGGGTTTTGGTTTTGATGTAATGTATTGTAAAGTGTTGTGATTGTGACGGAATGAGTTGTAAGGGATTCAGCTCATGGCATAATGTGTTTGGGTTTTTGCTAGAAAGTACCGTATTCATAGAGGGGTTTTGGTTATGACATTAGACACTGAGAGTGTTGCAGTTATCACTTAACATATTGAAAGGGTTTTTGGTTATGACGTTTTGAAACACATTAAGGGAGTGACAAGATAGAGAAAAGGAGAACGACAGAAGATGGGATCAATAGTGGGAAAGAAATCCCTCCATTCTCTTTCCTGCCTTCTCTCTTTAGCTCTTGATCCTCTCTCTCTCTCCAAAACTTGTTTCTCTCTCTCTCTCTCTCTCTCTCTCTCTCAAAGTGCCAGTCATCATATCTGTGTCTACTGCATAATGTATAATATTGTAATTATGAGGATGTTATTGGACATCACCCAGTGGACTTACTGTACATTTTGAGTTTGCTATTTTGTTTGCGTCTGCTGGAGGACTCATAGAAATATTATAAAATATTGAGGTTAGACACGGTCCTTTGGGTTCTGAGCACTATATATATATATATATATATACCTATGACAGAAACAGATCAGCTGCTATAATGTAAATCTGCTAGATGTTACTGTGAGTTTAAATGATGTAAATACAGCACGAATGCTCCTCTCTTGACTCGCGACTGCATAATTTAAAATAGACCCCAGGCTAGCTTTTAATTTCTGATTAAACCTCAAGACTGTTTATTAATAACAGAATGAAATATCTTTCCTGGATTAATTCAATGAACACACACACACACACACACACACACGCACACACACGCATGCATGCATGCATACAGAAAAGAAAATCCTATACAAGCTCTCATTCGCATTCAGCGGTGTTAAAAAATAAATAAATAACTAAAAACCCGCAGTGTCTCCTGATCACATGACCAGAGCAATAAACCAAGCATGATGAGAGACAGAAGAGCCTCATCACCTGTCCTTCCATCCTGTCCTAATCCAGCCCATCTCCTCGCAGCGAGACGTTCAGGTTCAGCGATCCAGCCGCAGGTACGCCTCAGCTGCGGCATCGCTCCGTAACTCGATGAGCTGGAAGACGAGGAAATGGGTCAGATGAGACAACGTGCTCTTCCGGCCATTATTCAAAAATGCTAAAACGGCACCTACGACTGATCCACAGCTGGGATGTGGCACTCTGATTTATTCATTCGCTTTGATTTATGCCAGGAGGCCTTTATATATTTTGCAGCTGAATTAATCAGAATGAATGCTGATTAGGGCAGATGTGCTACTCGTAAATCCTACGAGCTTTAAACGTACATATGTTCAAAGCCACTTACGAGATGTTGAAGGAATTGTTCAGTACTCCATTTTTCAATCTAATCTAATCTAATCTAGTCTAATTTTCTTCACCACGTCTGTAGAGAATGTGAGATTTCCTCTAGCAAGAACTCTGACATGTGCCCCTGAACTGATTTCGTTCCTGGTTTACACCACACTTAACTTTAATGGAAGTCTCAGTAACATCAATGGGAAGAATATGACACAATATGGCTGCCTAGCGAAATTTAGCGACCTGCTGAAGAGGAAATTAGTCAGAGAAGCAACCGACAAGTAATTCTGGCGAAGCATGGTGGTGGTAGCGTCATGTCGAAAGCTACTCCATAGCTGTGATGCCGAATGAACTTTGGTTAATTCATTCTCTGAATGCTCGCTGAGAAGAATATGACACAATATGGCCGCCTAGCAAATTTACATGGCCTGGAGAAGAGGGAATTATTCAGAGAACCAATCAAGCGGCCAAGGGGAATCTGGTGAAGCATGGTCATGGTAGCATCACGTTGACAACCATTCTTTCCAAATCAAACGCAGAGTTAAAATTTTAACTCTCCACGCTCCTATCCGAGTCCAAACCGAGTCCATAGTGACACCAAATGAAAAAGAAAGTGATGACGTTATGACTGTTTTTAGTTCTGTGACCACAAGCCACGTAGCAACGTGTATGATGCTAAGCTAGAGGCTATCTCTTTGGTTACCTACGTTAGCGACATACAGTAGCTCCAGTCCAAACTTTAAACACCAATAATATCTTGGTTCATCGCCTGCATTTGGTGTAAACATTGCCTTTTTGTCAAAACTGCTTCGTTTCTCCTGAATCCGCCGCTTTGCTGCAAAAAAACGCACAGCAAACGGCGATCTTTCATAAAACCCAAGCGAACCCTTACTAAGCAATGTTAACCCAATATGAATTTTCATTTTTTGTAACTTTTTCTCTTTTTTTGACATCACAATACACAATATCTTAACGTTATTCTTGATATGTCTGACGTATCAGTTTACGCCAAACTATCGCCACCTACTGGCTGGAGTGTGTTCAGGTCATCTTCATGTGCATGGAGATATCTTCGACAGTGCTGTTGGTATGGATGGGAATTTTGAAAAAAGTAAAAATGTGTTTTCAGAAATATCCATATGGACAGCGCCTAAGGCAAATCTTGTCATAAAAAAATAATCGCCAAGGTCGTGTAAAGCGTGAATGTTATTCCAACCAGCAGACCAGAGTAAACAAGTGCGCTCACAGGATGACATGTTCCGACGTTATTTTTCTGAGCGTCTCTCAACATCGTTAGCACAATTAAAGGTGGCAGCGGCTGTGTCGACTCAGACGCAGCTGTCACCCGCCAGTTTGTTTTCCACGCTGCAGCCTCGCATGAGCTGACAGTGCGAGGGTGAGAAGTGGCCTGTGTTTAATGTCTGGTGGGTGTACGCCAAATCCCCCGAGGCCAGGCACAGCCGATAGACAGGGGGGTGAGTTTTGACAGGAGACGTGCTGAGCAATCAGGAATACAGTCCTGTATACGGTATAATACACTGATACGGGGCTTTGAGAGAATACGCCTAATCTAACAGATGCTACATAATGATAAAAGAAATGGCTTTTTTTTTAATTCAGCACCACTGCACAATCTGACAGTGTGTCATTATGCTGTAATTACTGGTACAATATTGTGCACAGGTTCGTTAAAATCCCAAATATGCAAAGTGCTTCCTTAAATAACATTAATGCTAAAATATCCAACAATAGCAGTGCTGAATTCTCGAATCTGATTGGTCAGAAGCTATTGATTCATAACACCGGATTCACAGGGACTTGTACGGCGGATTGAAAAAACACAAGCAATCATATTTTGATATGGCAAAGTTTTCTGTAAGGAGATTATTTATTGCACGTTATGGGAAGGAGTCTCCAGTGTCAGCACGCTGTAATGAAGGCGGAGTCTATGCTTTGCGGTTCTTGGTAGCGTGACGAGGTGAGGGAATGACTGGTAATTGTTCGTGGATGTTCCACATCATCACATGTAACCATAAATGGATAAAAAGTCATTCTTTAACAAGTAAATTATTCAAATTTGGTTTGGCTTTTGCTCGTGACCTCACACTGACCTCCGCAGCTTGGCTTCATTGTAGTGTAAAGAAAAGCGCTTGAGTGAATAAAAAGTAACGTGCTCCCGGATCACACCGAGGTGTCAGATAGACTCAGGCCAAATGCGCATCAGCGTTGAACAGATAAGTGGCCGAGTGATGGGAAATGAGACAGGAAGGAGGTGTAAATAACTTCCTCCTGCGGTATGGAGGAGGAAAAGAAGCCATCAGCTGATCCACAGGCAGCCGTCTGGTGCCGAGCCAAGAACAAGCCTATCTCCTAACTGATCAGCAGCTCAGACGTCAGTAACTTAGAGTGGACCATCTCAGGACGGAAATGAGCAGACGAGATGTGGATGGATGATACACCGCGTGTGTGTGTGTGCGCGTGTGTGTGTGTGTGAGTGTGTGTGTGTGTGTGTGTGTGTGTGTGTGTTAGTAGTGTAATGCAATACCACTATATCTGTCTGTACCTGTATCTGCTTAGTACTCCAAATATCTGTATTCGGATTTAAACCCAAAGTGGGCGTGGCCTGAACCAGAACAGTTTTTTTATATTATTTATTTATTAATTGATTGTTTTTTTGGACCAATCTTGAATCTTAAATGTGTAGCTCAGGTTCACGTTAATGACTGTGGTCTTTCTTTACCCCGCGAGCTTCATATCTGACCCGATGTATTTTTTTCCCGAGTGTGTAAAGTGTGTGTGTGTTTATGTGGGAATGGTTTTATACCTTGACGAGGACCAAACGTCCGCACAAAGACGGGAACAGCTGAGGGTTTTGACCTTGTGTGAACACTTCCTTCCCGTTATTAAGGTTAAGGTTAAGGTTAGGGTTAGCTTTAGATCTAGCATAGCATTAATTAGCTACATGAGTAATTCTGTAAGGACAGTAATCTAAACCCACACACTCATTCGCTCATTTATTTTCTCGCAGTAAACACTGCAACTCTCCCCTGTGAGCTCTTTAGGTAAAAGGTGTAAATCATTTAAATGAACCAATCGTTTATAGATAACTGTATTGTAGCATGAAGTTCGTGCTGAAAGTGAGCAACTTTCACTAATAAATACGATCATTACAGTGCCGCGGTCCTTCAGTTGCTTTGCTCTGTAAACTCTGATCAGATCTTCCACTTAGCTCCGTTTTTCCATTCTTCAAATCTGTTCTTGGATTTTTTATTTATTTATTTATTTTGCCTCCGCGAGAAATCTGTAAACTTCTATAAACCTGTAAACTTGCTTAGAAAGCACTTCAAGACGCAGACCTTAATTCATCAGTAAGGAGATTATTTAACTTTATTTAAATTTAAAAGATTATTTAACTTATTTAACTTTAAGTTTTCTGACATCTCCAAGACAGAGGAGTTTACGCCTTGTGCTTTCTCAGTAAGATGACAAACTGCTTTTTTAAATCTTATTAACTTAAGAGAGAGAGAGAGAGAGACAGAGAGAGAGAGAGAGAGAGAGAGAGAGAGAGAGAGAGAGAGAGAGAGGGTGGGAGAGAGAGAGAGAGAGAGAGAGGGAGAGAGAGAGAGAGAGAGAGAGAGAGAGAGAGAGAGAGAGAGAGAGAGCGAGAGAGAGAGAGAGAGAGAGAGAGAG
>CM074965.1:2125259-2138786 GCA_037577455.1 Pangasius macronema | reverse complement strand
AGAGAGGGAGAGAGAGAGAGGGAGGGAGAGAGGGAGATAGAGAGAGAGAGAGAGAGAGAGAGAGAGAGAGAGGCAGAGAGAGAGGGGGGAGGGAGGGAGGGAGGGAGAGAGAGAGAGGGAGAGAGAGAGGGAGAGAGAGAGAGAGAGAGAGAGAGAGAGAGGGAGGGAGAGAAAAGAGTCTATGAGACTGATATATAGCTGATTATAGCTGATATGAAGTGAAAACAGAAACTAACTTGTTTCTTAGATGTTTCACAGCATTAACTGTAGCTATAAACGGATAAAAGGTAAACATAAGAGTCATTCATTCATAAATAAATAAATAAATTGTTGCATTTTTGCTGTGGTATAAGAGGAATAAAACATCTTGGCAACACCAGAGCTGGTCAATTACACTTAATTAATGTTTGCAGAAATAAACTATTTAACATTGAAAAGATGGAAAAATAAATTCTACAAAAAATAAAGTAATATTTGCTCTTACAAAGATTTCGCATGAAATTCCACTGACCAGCTGTTGAACTAGTTTGAGTTACTGCTCTTAACCGGAATTTTCTAAGAAGAACCCGGCTTCGTTAAATAGCCGCAGCATATAAGCAAGCTCTCACTGGGTTGTGTGGTCAGAGCGAATTTTCCTTTTTCGTACATGCAGAGGAGCAGAAGTCGTGCTCGCCTCTTCCTCTCGGCTGGAGGGAGATGTCTAAGGTAATGGAGCGCGGTCAGGAGCGTGGAGCGGCATCCTGATCTCCGCCAGGAACGGCGGGATGCCGAGGCGAGGTTCTGCTTCCGTGGCGCTCTCTCCGAGAGGGGCTGACATTTGCTGTGTCTCCTCTCACTGCAGGAACTCTGTGGATTGATAGAAAAGAATGTGCAGACTGGAACGTCCCACTGAGTCTCGGAGAGCAGTTTTAGATTCCTTACTCCGCGCAGCGAGGTGGATGCTTTCAGCTCGCTCTTACATAAACAATTCAGCTGGAATCGTTGAGAACCTGCAGAAGAATGAGGAAAATAACATGGAAGTAAACTGCTGGAAAAATGCCCTGAGGATACAGCTGCAGATTCTTAAGTTATAAACAGACACGGTTTAGACGAGTGAGCGGAATTAGTGAATTAATTTCAGTGCTGTTGAATTCTCAATCCTGATTGGTTAACTGCCTGTATTTGTCACATATACTGTACATTACAGCACAGTGAAGTTCTTTATCTTCACATATCCCAGCTTGTTAGGGTCAGCCATGATACAGTGCCAGGAGCAGAGAGGGTTAAGGGCCTTGGGGCAGTCGTGGCCTAATGGTCTGAGAGTTCGAGACTTGTAACCCGAAGGTGAACCTGAAGGTGGTGGGTTCGAGTCTCGGGTCCGGCAGGGATTGTAGGTGGGGGAGTNGCAAGGCACCGATCCCCCAACTGCTCCCCGGGCGCCGCAGCTAAAATGGCTGCCCAGTGCTCCGGGTGTGTGTTCACGGGTGTGTGTGTGTGTGTTCACTACTGTGTGTGTGCACTTGGATGGGTTCAATGCAGAGCACAAATTCCGAGTATGGCTCACCACACTTGGCCACAAAGTCACTTCACTTCACTCACTCACTAGCAAATTCATATAAACAGCTAACTAGCTACTTAATTAGCAAGAGGCCTATTTACTTGGTATAACTATCTACACAGAGCCAGTTTGATCTTGATCTTGGGCTACTGTCTGTGTGGAACCCTTAATTATCCAGTGAACCCGTAAAGAACCATTAAAGAATCATTTTTGTTTTAAAGATTGATAATGATATGCTAATAAATAGTGATTAGCCGACTTTCTGATAAGGAGACACTCATTTCTGAAAGGGTTCCTCATCAGAATGGAGAGCAAAAACCCTTAATTATTCACTGAACCTCTGAAGAATGCTTTTTTAAGTGTGTAAGTGTAGGTTCTCCAGGTTCTCCAGGTTCCTCTCATGTCCTAAAATCATGCTAGTAGGTGGATTTACTATGCTAATTTGCCGCTAGGTGTGAGATAGCGTGTGCAAGGCGCTCTGTGATGGAATGCTCTCCCATCCAGTGTGTATTCCCACCTCTCAAACAGTTTTCCTCCAGATCCACCACAGTGCTAGGGCTGTATTTAAATAGGTAATGCTAAATACAACGTTAACCCAACGAACAGGTGTGAAAGAGTGCACAGAGGTGTAATGAGGTTGGGTGATAGTTGCGGGTTGTTGACAAGGAAGGCAGATGGATGAGGATCAGTGCTTGTGGAAAGTGTGTGAAGCTTCACAGCTGTTTTCTCAGCTCTCCTCTGAGGGTGATTCGGTTTCATCTGCTCGATCAAGCATGAGGCTGCGCTTTGTATGCGGACTGGGAGTCCTTCTCCTCCTCCTCCTCCTTCTTCTCTTCCTCCTCGTCTTCCTCACACACCTGAACGCAGGTAATGCCCACGCTATCTCTCATAGCCACACAAAGTAAAACTCGAACAAGAAACAAAAATTTACGGCTTTACCACAGACTGTTAGAAACGCCGACACTGGAGACACCTTTCATAAATATTAAATAAATGAGTGAATCAGATGTTGCTATCGAAGCGACAGAACGAGAGCATTAATATAAACCTGTGATTCGTAACTGCGCTGTAATCAGAGCTGCTGCGATAGAAAATAAATCAACACATTAAAACCGAGCCGAACCGAGAACATAAGAGCGCTGCGGTGTAGAACAGATACTATAACAAATATTATTACTGTTACAGTCAGGATTATTTAAAATCATAAAACAATGTCGAAACTAGATATGGAAATGTCTAAGGTTATAAAGTTCTTTCGTGCGTAAAATAAAAAGACCGCCTCTCTCTCTCTCTCTCTCTCTCTCTCTCTCTCTCTCTCATTCGTTAACTTTTAATGTAAAGCAAACTCTAAGAACATTTATTTCTACATCTCAAAGCTCTTTTAGGAACATAGTCAACTGGACCACCTGTAATACAGGAAGGTGCTAAAACTTATTCTCATAATTTCATATTCTCTTTTCATAAATATTGCAGCTAACTGGCACTATTCCAAAAAAAACAAAACGCTTGTTGGGTTTTTTATTTTATTTTTTATGACAATCACCAATAGTGACACATACAAACAAAATGGCAATTAAATACATTCCACCAAAGACCTAAACTTTATTAAAAAACTTAATGACTGTCTGCTGTCGGATCCTAACGGGACTGATTCACTACAAATTAATTTCCATTTGTGTGTGTGTGTGTGTGTGTGTGTGTGTGTGTGTGTGTGTGTGTGTGTGTGAAAGGATAGTGTCAATTATAAAATAAATGTATATTTGATACCCCATTCGAGTGACTGACATTTTTTCCCCATTAGATCTACATTGTTTTCAATTTAATTAAAAAAATTAAACATACTTTAGTTTACTTAAATTTCGTTTTTCAGCATAACAGTTGAGGTTTCAGTAATAAACGATTCAGTTATAACCAGTGGACAAAGTACTGAGAAATTATTATTGTACATTGAAGTGAAAAGATAAAGTCAAATAATGTGTTTGTAATTTGAAAAGTGTGACATTCTTTAATAAACTAAAGAAAAATTAATGATTGTCACATTGTGGAAGTGGAAGTGAAGCAGCAGTGGTGAACACACACACACACACACACACACACACACACACACACACACACCTGTGAAGTAGTGAACACACACACACACCCATGAACACACACCCGGAGCAGTGGGCAGCCATTTTAGCTGCGGCACCCGGGGAGCAGTTGGNCAATCCCTGCCGGACCCGAGACTCGAACCCACCACCTTCAGGTTCACCTTCAGGTTACAAGTCCGACTCTCAGAACAATAGGCCACGACTGCGCCCTTACCTTATACCTAGTTGTGCTATAAGACTACCTATAACATCTTCTCTTCATCACACCACCCCGTTCAGGAAGTGTTTCTCAAACCTTTTTTGAGAAATCAAACGAATACGTCCAATCATGCACACTCACGCAAGAAGAACTCTTCATCTGGAATCATCTGGAAGTCCACGTGTAGTGGATGGGCTGCAGATGTAAAATAAGATCCTTAGCTCGAGATCCGTTCTTCAAGTTTCCGCTCGGGAACGTAGCAGAGATCTTTAATGCATGATACACAACGGCTCGGGGATGCGAGAGGAAGCTCCTGCGAGGACGCCGCCATCCTCCTGCACTCGCTGTCCTCAGCTTGGAGAGGTTTGTTTGCTTACCTTTAGTGCGTCTTGGGTGAATATTATTTATCTCGATGCTCATTATTCATCGCTGCAACACACCTGTGGGAACCTGGCTCCATCGACAGATGAATACTAATGACTCTGGCAGCTCTTAAAGTTCATCTATGTTCTCTTTAAGGCTTTGAAAACAGCACAAATATCAAAGAACCCAAGTTTATTCCCTTACCATTTAATGTGTTTCATTTAATAATAAATTTAAAAAAAACAAGCGCATCTTGCAATTCATTTGCTGTAAATGCTATTACCTATAAATATTTCTGACCTACAAAAATTTTAGACGCAATTTCCTTTCCCAGGGTGTAAAATCTTTCAGGGTGATGTAGAGTAACCTTCTTACGGCTAATTGCTGCGTTTTGAGAAGTGCAGCTCGGATCACGGCTTTATATTTAGCCGAAGCCATTTTCATTATTCCTCTCCGCACACACTGTTATAGTCTGTTTGAAAATATCTCTGTCTTCTATACATTCACATGTTGCTTTTAGTCGTCTGTCTGACGTTTCTGCTCAAACTGGGGCTGAATCCAATCCAAAGACGGAGCTGAACTCAAGCTGAACAGCGGCTTGAGCTTTATACTCGACTTCACGGATTTCAATCTCACTGCACGTTGCACTTCCCATCTGCTCATCCGTGACTTCATCCATGCGTGGCTGTTATTATTGTTAGTTCACGTTCCCGTCCCTTTCCTGCTCATTGGTTTGTTGTATTATCTGTCACCTGTGTTTTGGATCATATTTATTGTTTCTCATATCTTCTTTCTTGTGCCTTGTCATTTGTTTTTCCATTCACGAGTTATTTTGCGAGTGTAAACCTCATTCCGTTTTATTTCTATAACGTTCACTCGTTAAATCCTTTGTGCGTCTCTGTACTGTTTTTGAGGACTTCCGTGCTTCGAGTCGATACAAACTCAACACCCTGCGGTCACTAAATACGTGGCTACGTCTTCTACTTCTCCAGCCAAGAATTGTTTATATTACCTAAATTATTTATTACACTGGATAACAAGTGAATAGATGGAATGATTTTTAAGCTACGGACATTAGATTATATAATCGGTTCTCCAATAATCACCACGATTTGGTTGCAAATATGATGATCCACGTCCTGGCTGAGTGTGTATCAGCTTCCCATCACATTCTTCAGAGCCGTTTCTAGCTATAAGTGTTATAACCAGTCAAGGATGTCTCTTTAAGTGAAGTGAAGTGAAGTGGAAGTGACTTTGTGGCCAAGTGTGGTGACCCATACTCGGAATTTGTGCTCTGCATTNTCGAACCCACCACCTTCAGGTTCACCTTCAGGTTACAAGTCCGACTCTCAGACCATTAGGCCACGACTGCCCCCTCTGTTGTTGATTATTTTCCTACAACGGCGCAACACCGAGTGTGTTTTTATGATCTGCAGTCCGACCCTGAGACAACAGTTTTCTGAATCTTTTTCTTTTTGTATCTGTTGCCATTTTAGACTTTCATTTTCTCTAAACTGTTGCTAGTTGGCTTTCTACCAAGTGCAATAAAGAGGGACTGTGTTCATTCAAAACCAGAGGAAATGTCCATATTGTGGCTCTGACATTTCACATATGGTCAAATTAAAAAAAAGAGAGAGTCTTTCATGCCGGAGGTGACATTCACAGACAGCAATCACAAACTCTTTAACCCAGGCTGAGCTAACCCAAGCTGAGCTAACCCAAGCTGAGCTAACTCAAGCTGAGCTAACCCAGGCTGAGCGAACCCAGGCTGAGCTAACCCAAGCTGAGCTAACCCAGGCTGAGCTAACCCAGGCTGAGCGAACCCAAGCTGAGCTAACCCAGGCTGAGCTAACCCAGGCTGAGCTAACCCAGGCTCAGCTGACCCAGGCCGAGCTGACCCAGGCCGAGCTGACCCAGGCCGAGCTGACCCAGGCCGAGCTAACCCAAGCCGAGCTAACCCAGGCCGAGCTAACCGAGGCCGAGCTGACCCAGGCCGAGCTGACCCAGGCCGAGCTAACCCAGGCTAAAGCTGAGCTAACCCAGGCTGAGCTAACCCAGGCCGAGCTAACCCAGGCCGAGCTAACCCAGGCTCAGCTAACCCAGGCTCAGCTAACCCAGGCTGAGCTAACCCAGGCTGAGCTAACCCAGGCTCAGCTAACCCAGGCTGAGCTAACCCTTAAGGAGCCATTTTTCTGGAGATTTTGAGAAAACAGTACAATAACAAGCTTTCAGGCTTTTCAGCTTTCATGTTACCAATTTCCTTGTTTTTTTTGTTTTCTCGTTTTATTCCTCCCTGGACGAGCTGCCAGCCGGCGAGGATGATTGGGCCCGATCCTTCCTAGCTGTGTGTGCTGTGTGCGCCGCTGTTCTGACTCAAGTGGACTTCTGCTTGTTTATTGCTCTTTTTTTATGTCCTGGATGTCGGAGTGGTTTCGTCGAGTTCCCGACAGTGAAGCTTGCCTTAAACGAGAAATTCTGGTCGCTTGTCAGTTTGTGAAACTCTCAACAGGAAAATGTTTTTCTTTTTACTGAGCCCGAGAATGCATCATACTACAGCGCTGCTGAATTCTCCGTTCTGATTGGTCAGAAGGTGTGGAATCATTTAATCATTTAAAATGTAAAATAATAGCGCTTGCTCTGATATGTTACCGTTGCTATAGCAACAACTTACACAGGGACTTGTATGATGGTCAGTGAGCATAGCCTGAGCCTAATGGGTGGTGACTGTAAGTTTTCCGTGAGGAGACGTTTATTTAATATTTATGGAATGAGTCTCCAGTGTCAGTGCTTTGTAGCAGATAAATGCAGTTAAATGCATTACGCTTTCTTGGTAACNCTTTTTCTTTTTCTTTTCTTGTCTTATTAACTTCAAGAGAAAGGAAAAAAATATGCTGGTGAGGGAACAACTGTTTACAGCTGCTATGACTTTAAGTAACTCTAAATGGATAAAAGTTACATTAAAATGAATAAATAAAAAACAATGATTGGCAAATTGCTGTGGAGTAAGTAAGAGGAATAAAACTCTGAAAAATCTTAACAATAATCGCATCTCACACGCACACACACACACACACACACACACACACACACACACACACACACACACAATGTAAGATATATCTGTTCATGTATCTTTCCGGATACACACTCACAGCCTTTTATAACAATTTCATTCAAATGCAAAACTAGATTTCTTCATGGTTTTGGTTTTATTTGTGAACATTGTGTCTACATGTGTGTGTGTGTGTGTGTGTGTGTGTGTGTGTGTGTGTGTGTGTGTGTGAGACGAGGGTTCCATCGTAGCTAATATTGCAGGCAAAATATTACAAGCCATGCTAAATTCCGATCATCTCCAAACACACAGCATCACACAGAGTTTTTTTTCTTTCTTTCTTTTTTTTTTTTATCAGCTCAGGAATAGCAATGAGAGCGTGCATGCTGGTCAACACTGAAACATTTCCTCATTACGCCGGCTCCCGAAAACAAACACAAGAACCAACAAGCATAAATAGCGATTTTATTACTCGAGCATTTGAATGTCACTCCCGGCAAAGTACCTGTGTCAGTGGGTGCTGACAGTTCAGGCCGCGTGCTGAAAATAAATGAGCGCTTAGCCATGCGGCTCGGCTCGGCTAGCCATGGGGGAAAATTACTCTGAGCATTAGTACAAAATAAGGAGGAAAGTAAACACATTGACAATCCAGCGTTGCCTTTGGCTCGTAAAAAAAAAAACACAGTGATGCATGAATATCTGAAGAGGTTTCAGTTCAAAAGAGTACATCTGTTTTTGTTGCTACGTTTTTGTTTTGTCACTTCTGTTTCGGCCCT
This sequence comes from Pangasius macronema, assembly GCA_037577455.1. Taxonomy (NCBI): domain Eukaryota; kingdom Metazoa; phylum Chordata; class Actinopteri; order Siluriformes; family Pangasiidae; genus Pangasius; species Pangasius macronema. The sequence continues at coordinate 2,130,766 of CM074965.1, read as the reverse complement.
ACCGACCTATTGTGGCGATCCGCTAAACACAAATATAAGCCAAGAAACACTGCTGATCCTAACGAAATCTAACGAACAACCTGCTGGTATTTTCACAAGTCGCTTTGTGTAAAGTTTTAAGGTTTAGGCTGAGGGTCGGGGTTACGTAGCGTGCACTATCTACGATGATATTCATACGAAATCCGTCTTTCTGTCTCGCTTGGAACTCGAGCGCATGTTGGGTTGGAAATTCTCAGTTTTATAATAAGATATAGTATTATGAGAAGAGAGCTGTGAGTGTGAAAGCGAAGTATAAGGTGGAAAGGTAAAACACACACACACACACACTGTTGCCTCCTGGGAACAAGAGTTTTTGTAAACAATGTGTTTTTATTTTATACTCATAAAATTATCAGGGGAAATGGTAAAGTTTTCATTTTAAGGCCGTCATAAACTAATTATCAGCAAGTAATACATAGTTGACTAATGAATGATTACCGTTTAATTAAGTAATTAAAGAAACACTCGTGCTGTCATACTGTTATTGGAAACTAATCAATGACTGGGTTGTTGTGACTTGTTGTGACACTGGAGACTCCTTCCATGGATATTAAATAAACATCTCTACAGAAAACAAATCCCTGCGTATGTTGTAACTATAGAAACAGTGTAGAAACCCGTGATTTGTCCTGAAGGTGGAGCGACTGTCGGCTCCTTCTGAACCAATCGGAATCGAGAATGGTGTAATTATTGTATAAAGTTTAAAATGCATTTTAAACACATACATAAAGCACCAACAGTAGCATGGCAATGCTTTGAAAATTCACCCTTCACACAAAAGCCAGGTAACATTTACGCTGCTTTAAGAGCTTTGATTGTCGCAGACTGCTATAGAACAACATTAGCACTCTCTCGGGTGTCTTCATGACTCGGCATTCCCAGTGCGCTCGGGTAGGCTTTGGTTAAATACACCCGGCATGCGCGTCCCGCGGGACGGTAGAGCTCGCTGGAGCGTAATTGATTTTCTGGTTAATGTTGACACTTAAAGACGAGCACAAACTTCTGTCCTTGTCCAAGGCCAGCTACTAATTTTGGATTTTCAACTCTTCCCCATGTGTCCTGAACCCTTGCTGAGGGGGAAATCGACTCTGAATCGATGCTCCTGCCTCCCCAAAGCACGGAGGATGAGGAGAGTGAAAAATCAACAGCCACGAGCCTGCGCGAGGGACTTCGGGGTTCGTGATTGATGTGCTCCGCGTCCGCCATCGCTGCTAATTTATTTCCCGTTGCTTCATAGATCTGTAATTATCTTGTATTGAGTGGCGGCGCGAGTCGAGTCCTCAGAGGGTCACTGTAGTCTCCTTGCGGTCTCATTGAGCGCGAGTGGAAACACAGCCCAAATTCGCTTGATTACATGGCAGAATCCAGTCTCGTGAGGAGGCTTGAGAATTTCCGAAGCTTTCCACTTTGAAACGTTTCAATTAAAATCAATGACAGAAGAGTGCTTGGGTTTTTTTTTCCACTTCTAAAGTAGACAAACTAACATCCTGAAATTATTTCCGAGTTCCTCAGATTGGCCAATAATTACTTTTCTTTGAGGCAAAATATTAACAGACAATACTTGCTGCTGTTAGAATTTATACATTATTTATGAAATGTAAACTTCTATACTATGGAATTCTATAATATGTAAATTTTCATGAAAATGAAAATTTAAGCACAAATAATTAATTAAGTACTACTGTTCAATTTAAGAAACATGAGATTTCATAGCTTTCTTCTGCTTCTAGTTCAGCTTTCCTTGTGTGTCCTGTGTCCCCATTGAGCGCTAAATACGTTCTCACAAACACAAAATGTTAACAGGTTGACCCTTCAGTCTGATATTAGCACTAAATATAAAGTATTTTTTCAGGTAGGTTCAACTTTAATTGCCTTTAATTGGAAAGTTGCAGGTTGTTGAACACAAGCTACTGCAAAAAAAAAAATAAATAAACAGGAGCAAATAACCTTGAAAAGGATTAGAAATTCCTAAAATTTTTGTTTTGTTGTGACAAAATTTGTAAAATAGGAATTTTGTGAAGGTTGTTAAGTTGTAGTGTGAATTTTGTGAAACCTGTAACTTAGTAACATGAATTTTGTGAATGGTGAGAGTTCATACTGCGAAATTTGTGAAGTATGTAAATTTGTAAAGTAAATTTTGTAAAGGTTCAAAATTCATATCATGAATTGTGTGAAGGTTGCAAATTCAAAACATGAATTTTGTAAATGGTGAGATTTCATAATATGAATATTTTGAAAGTTATAAATTTATAACGCAAATTTTGTGAAGGTTGGTGAATTTGTAATTTGAATTTTGTGAAAGTTGTAAATTTGTAACATGAATTTTATAAAGGTTAAGTTTATAGTATTGGAATTTTGTGTAAATTTGTAAGTTGAATTTTGTGAAAGTTTTAAATTCGTAATGTAAATTTTGTGAAACCTGTAACTTAGTAACATGAGTTTTGTGAATGGTGAGAGTTCATACTGCGAAAGTTGTGAAGGATGTAAATTTGTAATGTAAATTTTATTTAATTATAAGGTTGAAAATTCATATCATGAATTGTGTGAACTTTGCAAATTCAAAACATGAATTTTGTAAATGGTGAGATTTCATAATATGAATATTTTGAAAGTTATAAATTCATATCGCAAATTTTGTGAAGGTTGGTGAATTTGTAATTTGAATTTTGTGAAAGTTGTAAATTGAATTTTTTTTATGAAAGTTGTAAATTTGTAACATGAATTTTATAAAGGTTGTAAACTTGCGAAGTGAACTGTGTGAAGGTTGTAAATTCATAATGAAAATTTTGTGAAGGTTGTAAATTTCTAACATGAATTTAAGGTGGTATTTCATAATTTGAATTTTGTTAAGGTTGTCAATTTGTAACATGAATTTTGTGAAGGTTGAGTTTATAGTATAGGAATTTTGTGTAAATTTGTAAGTTGAATTTTGTGAAATTTTTAAATGTAGTTCGTAATGTACATTTTGCGAAGGTTGTGTGATCACTGTGTTCTCACCTGCTTACAGAACCGCACCGAGGTGGAGAACCCCAGGGTTCTGCTGAAACAGACTACACACTAACACAAACACTGCGCATGTGAAAGCAGCATAGCATTTGATTTTGATTCACCAGTGAGCAGATCCCAGACTGAGTGGTGCTCCTGTTTCTGTGTCTTTGGGCTGTCAATGTCAACTCAAGAAAAAAAAAAGGAAAAAAAAGGCAGAAGTGCAGAAGCGGAGATGTTTTCGCACTGCAGGGGAGGTTTACACAGTGAAAATGCTCTGCTGGAGTAAATTAAGGGAAAAATGTCGGGAAGATTATAACTCTCCTATGACAGTCCTGCCTGCTGCTGCTGTTGCACACATCCTCACTTTTCCATCACCCGTCCACGTCCCCTGGAGAAATGGCTCTTAATTAGTTCCCATTCGGGTAATGGGCTGGGCTGAGCTTTGGCCTGGTGTGATGGCGATGTGTCAGTTCCAGAGTTCTCTCATCATGTGCGATCACAGAATAGCTGCGAGTCTCTCTCACTCTCTCTCTCACACACACACACACACACACACACACACATACTCGGTGCACAACCTCTGCTCGTTAAAAGCTAATTATCCTCATTTGCATTTTAGCCTGTTGTTTTCATCTTAGCATCTCCGCTTCTAGGCGAGGTGCAAGGAACATTTGAATAGGAGTTTTAATTGGACTCCAGTTGATGAGTTTGAAAACTAGATATTTTACTTCCTGTCCCACAACATGCATTAAATCCCTTTTACAGATCCCACAAGGAAAATAATCAGCGACAGGGTGGTGTGATGAAGCGGAGTTGCTGTCACCCCTGCGTTGCACGCACCCAAAGTGTTTTATTGCTGTTATACCACAACAGTTTGCTGTACACACTTCTGTAACGGAGACTTTTCCGCGTCTAAAAGCTTCAAGTTTTCAAACACCGAAACTGGACACTCCATCCATAAATGTTTAATAAACGATAAAGATAAAAGTGGATATCTCTCGGCATCCTCGAGTAAGAACCTCTCGTTAAAGATCGTTCCCAGTGTGCACGCAGAAGATGGCACCACGGCGAGAATGCCGAGGCTCTTCAGCTCTTCGCTGCTTTCCAACACACCTGAGCCACGTCTTCATCTGAGAGTGTGATAATTAGCTGACGAATTGAATGATGTGTGTTAGAACGGAGAGAATTAGCACACTGGCAGCGCTGCGCTCCTAAAGGACTGATGAGGAGCGATTCTTGTCCAGCAAACCCAGCACGGCCCACTGAACGTGGCATCGTCTGCTGCGATTTGTTCCAATCCATTACGATAACACCTGAGAAGACCAGCCGAGCTTCCATCTTGGTTAAAGAGATCATTAGCGGAATATTAGCGGAGCTCTCAAACACGGTCAAACAGCCAAGACATCATGACAGGAATCCGAATTTTGCTTCTGGAGATTTGCACTACAAGGCAAATGTGGCTAACAAGTAAGGGAAGCTTATAGCTACCAGATTAGCGTCTTTAAATCATCACACGCACGTGTCGAGAAAAATGGTTCATGGTTCTTTGGATAGTTCTTCACTTGAATGAAGTCTTGAAGAAGCCTTTTTTCTAAGATTGCACACAGTGGATCTGATGGTGGTTTAGTAATAAACGGATTGAAGAATATGTCATTGTTATGCTGTGGCAGTTATGCTACGAGGCTAACGATATGTTGTCTCAGGTTTTTATATTTGAGCCTGAATTCTTTAAACGACAACAGCTTCTGTTTTTTTTTTCTTTCTTTTTATTCTAAAGACACTGAATATGAGATGAATACATCTGGAGATTATTCAAGCCTCTGTTCTTGTTGTCACATCTGTTAAAGTTTAGATTTGTTATGAATTTTAATCAACTGCTTGAAGGCATCTTGAAAAAAAAAAAAAACAAGATTAATAACATCTTATGACTTTTTTTTTTAAAATGTGGAATTCGGATATTAGCAGATGGGATTCGTTAACTAACTGTACACCTACAGCGTGCGTCTGTGACCCTGACCAACGAAGGGAAATGAGGGGTGGAAAGAAGAACTGATTATAAACAGAAAACCTATCCAATAGTCTACCAAAGGGCTTACAAGCCTAGAAATCAGCACAGATAGAAAAAGAAAATGGTAAAAAATGTTATTGCCTTAGAATTTTGATGCACTCGATAACAGATGTACACTCCCTGGTTCGCACAAAAGCACTGATGTACGCAAAACCCGCAACACTGCAATAAACAAACAGTTTATAGCAGTTATTCATGTTCTCTCACCAGCTTGTCTTTCTTCTCTTGGTAAACTTAATAATATTGTTTTGGACCTGAATCAAATCATATCAGTAGTGAAGCAAAGCAAATCGTATCACTGCTGAATCAAATCATATCACTGCTGAATCAAATCGTATCACTGCTGAATCAAATCGTATCACTGCTGAATCAAATCGTATCACTGCTGAATCAAATCGTATCACTGCTGAAT
>CM074965.1:2106226-2125159 GCA_037577455.1 Pangasius macronema | reverse complement strand
ACTACATATACAGATGAGCATCGTATCATCTAAAAGCGTGAGATTCACAGCCCTATAATAAACAGGCCATATCTTGTGTCCTTAGCCGCCGCACATTTTTGGATTTTTGCATTTAAATAAAAATGAATAAGCTTCAGAAGGCTGCAGCCAGAAGCATCTTTTCTCTGCACATCTATTTAAGGTGCTCTTCAAATTCAGGTGGCTAATAACAGTTTATGAATAGCGCTTTGTTACAGCATCAGTGCACCTCCATAAAGCTGACATATTTACATCTGACACGCTTCGGTTTGTATGCGCTTCCTGTTTCCTGTGTGCTTTTAGGCAGAATTGAACCCGAGCACAGAGCTGAGCACAGAGCCCTAACTCTGCTCCTCAAGCATGAGCAGCCATGTACGGCCCATGAATTAATAATTAGGCAATAAAGCTTAAGTTCCCGGGGACATCTCTATCATGATGCATTGCGATCGTAAAAGAGCGCACATATTTTACGAAAGGTGAAATTCAGACCATGTTCCGGAGATGCTCCTGCATGTCTGAAAAATGTATAAATCATAACAGAAACAAATAATGGAGCGATGGAAAGTGCTGATAGGCATCAAAGAAAGAAAAAAAAGACAGACAAGTGCAAATGTTTGTACACCCTTAGGCCAAAATGACAGAAATGCATTAAAGAAATTGAATTTATAGCAACGAGACATTTAGTGCGTTAGATTTTTCCATCTCGCGTAATCAGGAAAGGTTAGCTAGTGTGTGTTAAGGTGTTATATAGTGCGTGTGTCTATACATGTTTCTGTTTAACACTTCCTGGAATTCTGACTACGAATTCTAACAAATGAGAACAATGTTGTTGGATTGTGTACAGACGAACTAGCAGAAGAGCAATGATCTAACTCCGCCCCTTAAGCCTTGCTGTTTACTTGGATTAAAGGGTGATTTGACAATCAGGATGCCATAACATTCACAAATATTTGGGGGCAGTCGTGGCCTAATGCTCTGAGAGTCGGACTTGTAACCTGAAGGTGAACCTGAAGGTGGTGGGTCGAGTCTCGGGTCCGGCAGGGATTGTAGGTGGGGGAGTGANACTTGGATGGGTTAAATGCAGAGCACAAATTCCGAGTATGGGTCACCACACTTGGCCACAAAGTCACTTCACAATTTCACAATAAAAAAAATATATATGTATCTAAAGTAAAGGTAAAAGACATTTAATTCATGTGTCTGAAACAGCATTTTTGCCCGTCCCAGCCCACTATAACTACACGCAACCTTAAAATAAATCTTTACCACGCAAGACCATATTAATTTTTGCATTAATGTGTGAATTCATTAAACATCTCGTACATGAATCATGATTTGTCACAGGTTATGAAGAATGTACATTTGAGCTCATTCCTACATTCATCCTTATGAAATATTCGGAATATGGCGCACGAGTCACATGTTCAACAGGAAGTTGCATCATCCTGAAGAAGTTTCCTGAAGAAGAAATTTCACATGAAGAAGAAAATTACACTCCTTCATCTTTATTTTCATTTAAATGATGATATTGTGATCCTGAATGATGAGGTCACATTGAAAGCACAACTGAAAGCACAACAAGCCCATAATCCATTATTACATTATGAAAAATATAAATAATAAAAAAAATTAAGTAGATCATTAGCATGGGTTGTGGCTAACTCCATTTCCTGTTATCGCTAATTCGACGCTAAACTCAACCCTGTGACTCATTCAGGAGCAAAGTGTTGCACATGAACCTTGTAATAAATGTGAAATCGTTGCCTGAGATGGATTAACGCATTTTTCCTTCGATTCAACGTTGAAAACTCTCGTTTGTGCGATTTCAGTCGTGCAATTACCGAGACCCTGAGATCACATTGCTAATAAACACTACTTCAGCGCTCGACTTCTCGTCTAACTGCGGCCCGTTGCTGTTTTTATTCGTCTCCTTTAACGGCGGAACAGCGAGTCCTTTCACAGTCCTGTTGGTGTTGATTATTAACCTTCCTGTGAACCGTCAATTAATCCCCTTAAGCAGGGCGCTGAGCCGGAGTGAAGCTCCACCGCCGAGCTCCTTGCCCTCATTGCTATTCTGCTCCGAGGAGATTGTGTACGAGGACTTAATTTGTTACATATGTCATGTTCTTCGCGCAATCTCGCCACGCGTTATAGCCCACTCTGCTGGGATTCCCAATCCGTGCTCGGGGGCTGATTCCCCATCTCCCAGGAGAGCGGCGCAGGAGCAGGGGGAGGGAATTAAGAAATTAAAATGATTTACTGCTCCGGAGGATTACCAGGTCGACCGCGCCGGCGCTTCTGCGCTTCCACAATACAGCAGCTGAGATAAATAATATAAAATGCGAAAGCCAGGTTATTCTTCTGTGCACTTTGGGGAGATATTAAAATTTGGAGCAGGAGGTGAATTCAAAAGAGCACCACAGAAAAGGAGAAAATAGAGAGAAAAGAGAGCGAGAAAAAGAAGGGGGTGGAGGGGAAAAACAGGACACAGACGCAACCCAGCAACAAAGATTTTCTCCGCGAACCGTTTCTCTGGGTGCAGTCTGGGTCAAGCAATATACTGTCTCGCTCACAGTGCTGTTAAATAAAGATAGAAAATAGGCAGCGGTGTAGCGGAGACGGAGAACAGCCTCGAGCATTTATCTGTGACAGATCTGGAGCGGGTTCGTCAAATTCATTCAGCAGGTTTAACGATATAAACGCACATGAGTGTATTCGAATATTAAAGAGCTTTTAAGGCTCTTGCTACACACGTTAGCACACAGCGTCGCGTAAATCACAGACGGTTAAGTCTGTTTCGGGTTTAGTTTCACACTCATATATGTACTCATACTCATGCTGATGATTATCTAGATTACGGTGATGTTAGATTAGTCCCAAGTAAGAATCCTACCACAATAATAATATTAATCATAATCCAAAATGGCTTCCTGTTCACTATATACGCTCACTGCATGAAGTATAATGTAATGGCATTGTGGAATCTATGGACATGCCCAGAAGTACACCGGATTAAGCGACCAACTAAATAACTAGCTAGCTAACTAACTTACTAACTAGCTAACTAATTAAATAGAAATTGTTTGTGGTTTTCTCTGATATCAGAGCCATCATTTCGTTGCTGGTTTTGACCTGATGCTGAGAAACTGAGTATCGTATCGATGCTATCGCAATACACTGTAGAGAGAGAGAGAGAGAGAGAGAGAGAGAGAGAGAGAGAGAGAGATAGATAGATAGATAGATAGATAGATAGATAGATAGAAGGTTTGGACTACATTTGTGTGATTTTTTTTTTAAAGGTGATAATAAAATATGCCTCAAATGATTCTCAAGTACTTTTTTTAATTTAAAGATAATCCCAATATTATACAGAATATTGTTTAAAAATATGAAAATGTTAATTTTGTGTGAAATAATTGACCCTTTGTGGTGTACCAGTATATCAAACAGGGATTTTAGAATAAACTTCGAATAAATATCATATATAATTTTAATAATAACATATATGTATAATAACATTATGAATCTGTTTTCATTATAAGTATGATTTGATGGCTAACTCCGCCCCCATGCCAACGTTAAACACGTATACGAATTTTGCAGTTCTTAGATGATGTCAGATGAACGTTTCTCAGACGCATCCTGACCCGACCCTCTTCTCTTTCTCCTCCTTCTGTCTCTGCTCAGGCCAGACGAAGTGGTCTAACACATCAGTGTCCAATCTGTCGTCTGCGGTCGAGGTGCAATCCCGTCCTCCTCCTGCTCGCCGAGTTGTTTGACACCTTTCGTTTAGCTCTGATTGATCGATTGCTTTCACCGGCGAGTCAGAATGAGAGGAGACGGTTATGTGGTCTCGCTCCGCCTCAGCAGGAACACAATAGCAGAGTGTGTGTGTTCTGCGACTCGGGCCTCCCAGGAGACTCGGGCTAAGTGACAACGCTGCAATGAGGCGCCTGATGACCGACGCCTCTAAAAATGGAGGGAGGTGTTCCCATCAGAGTGAGCCGACCTCTGCTGGGAATCGGCTTCGCTCTGGACCTTGCTGTGCTGCTTTAAAATCAGAGAGAAATAAAAAAAAAATAGTTTTGTCTATTTTTCCTAGAGCGTATCTCGCACACTTTTGAAATGATCTCATCTCATTTACAGGCTGAAATTTCCCTCACTAGCTCCGGTTATCATCCAAATGATTCTGACCACTTCACCAGCACGAGGGCGGCTGAAAATGATCACGCCGAACGTTTCACTGTAATTCATCATGACTGCCCATTACGGTGCCTGTTTAAATCGTTTAATCCTCGAATTTTAATTTCAGCAGCTGCAAAAAAAAAAAAAACTCCCCGTCATAAGCAATAAGACGAGAGGTGAAGACCGAGCCGTGCTGAGCCGTGCCTCTTATTAAACATGATATCGCTGACCTTTGCATGTGCTTAGACATTTCCTAAGGCGATAGGAAGGAAAGGAAAGGAAAGGCCACAGTGTGTGTGTGTGTGTGTGTGTGTGTGTGTGTGTGTGTGTGTGTGTGTGTGTGTGTGTGTGTTAAATCCTCTCTAAAATAAGACACTTTCAGCAGGAACTGGCTAGTTGCACTTACTGAGCTGTGAGATTTCTGCTTTCCAAAAAAAGGGTGATGTCACGACGAAGGAGAGATTGTAATTAATAAATGAGAACCTGCAGGTAAAGCTGTAGAAACAAAATGAGAATAATGGAACCGACTCTTAAATCACGGCGCTCTAATGGGTGTTGTCAAGCGCCATTTGTAAATGTAGCAGGAAAAAAATGATCCATTGGGGATTAAATTGTCTGCCTAGCGATAAGGACGTATGGTTTGCATTGTGAGGATGGACAAATCAGTAGCCTGGGCGCCTGGGATATCGCCTCTTGTCCATTTTTATTTTACGCATAGATATGTCTGAACGACTTGCTTATCGATATTAACAGTTAATCTGTAATATTCATCCAAAGAAGAGAACCCAGGATAGAGTCCCAGGAGACTCGGGATGAGTCTCAATGCTTTATATTAATGCAAATGTGACGTGACACATAATCTAAACCTAATGCTAAAACAAACAGTATAACTGTTGATATGCTGTAGATGTTGATTTAGCATTTATGGAAGGAGTCTCCAGTGTCAGTGGGAAGGCCTTCTACTATAACATGAGTGAACTTGTTTCGCAGATGTTCCACAACATCTAGAGCTAGAGATTATGATTAAAAATTGTACTGTTTGGCAACTTGCTGTGGTATAAGTGGAATAAAACACTGCTGTATAACGCGGAAGATAAGCTACTTCCTGCTCTAATGACACAGGTGCTAACATTGCTAGTAAAGAAGTTCTCGCAGGCAGAAGAGAACAACCTGAATTTCTACTTAATAATTAACAGATCCTCCATCTGTTTATACAGACCAAAAAGCCCGAAGTCCCGCCCACTTGGTTTCTATTGGCTCACAGGAATGAGGCTCGTGAACTGACGGGTCAGAATTCATCCAGATAAAGTAACTGCAAATCCGCTGTACCTATCCAACGTCCTTTCTCCATCGGTTAATTGAATAGAAACGCACACTAGCAAAGAGTCAAAAAGCAAGAGCAAAGCATAAATGCCATGGCTAAACCGTAAATATTGGCACCTCTGAACTTCCCACAAATGTGAACTGAGATCATTATCTCCAGTAAGCGCTTTATCCTGGTCAGGAGCCTCGTGGATCCAGAACTATTCCAGGGAACACTGAGCATGAGATGAGAATACACCCTGGATGGCACAACCCACACACACACACACACATACACACACATTTGCATAGCCAATCTGCCCTTACCATACAAAAACCCTCCGTCCTCCTTTAGTGCCATGAACCTCTTTTGGGTGTTCCTGTGATCCTCTTGTATCTAAACTCCACTCAGACAGTAACCTGAACTCTGGGAACCTGGAGCTGTGAGGCAGCAATGCTATTATTCAATCAGTAACGATGTGCCATAGTCACAGGAATCATTTATGAAACAGACTATTAGCAGCACTCGCTAAGTAATGAATAAAAATCCAATCAAACAGCTTTATTATCAGTAGCAAATCTTCAACATTTGACACAACTGGCTGTTAGTCGGGTTCTGATCTCCCCAGCCCAAAAAAAAAAGAATTAAATAAATAAGAAAATAAACCCTGCCTTGTGGGATGCATGTTAATGACAGTTCCAAAGCTTCGGAAAAGTCCTTTATTTCATGGTCTGATTTGCATTCTCCGAGTTCGCCGATGTGGTTTTAAATTAGATTGGGGAAATGGAACTGGCAACGCTGTCATTTAAGTACAGAAGGGCTGCGACCCATCGATGACTACGGGGACCGAACACGATTTAATAAAGACTTCCATCGAGGCTGGAGTCGTGATATTTGGAGCCGAGCACGCGTGTCAAAAGCTGCCTGACTTTTATGAACTTTTATGACCTCGTGCATGGAGGATGGCAGTCTGAGGTATTGTTTTATGTGCCTTTGAGCTATCACAGATGTCTCAGAGTCATCTCAGTTCACCTAGTAAGCAGCAGTCTTAGGAAGCAGGCGTGTGAGTCTACCAGCCTACGCTCCAGTGTTAACACTCGGAAGAGCAAATTATCTTAGGAATTGAACCATTTTGTATTTTCTCTTTATAAAAGTATCGTGTAGCGACAACTTATGAGTTTAGACTAACCAATCTTCGAGACTGTAGGCACACTTACTGTATATAAATGCATTTAAAGGGACTTGTACGACAGGTGAGGCACAGCAACAGGTTTTTAAAAACGTGAAAACGTTGACATGGTGAAGTTTTCTGTAAGGAGACATTTGTTTCACATTTATGGAAGGAGTCTCCAGTGTCAGTGCTTTGTAACAGTCCATTTCGTCACACAACTACATCATTGATTATTCTCTTCTAACAGCATGATGATGTAGTGTTTTTTCCTATAACGAAGTCAGCAATGTTTAAAACATGGAACTCTGCCTGTTGCTGTCATTATAATTAAGCTAATATTCAAAAGCGCCATTTTTTATGTTAGCACGTAGCTAACAGTAGTGTAGGTTTGATGCGTACAGTAACAGCGTTCTTGCTTAAGATATAAACGTGTATGATACAGTAGGTATATCCTTTATTGCATTTATGTGTGCTAGCTCTGTTCTACTCTGTATGCTAGCTCTGATGACCATTGTAGCAACGATTTAAACAGTGTTAACCTGACTCAGCACCGAGGTATCAATTGGCATGTCTTATAAAATAAAGTTTTCAATTCGGCTTGACAACTCTGTGTGTACAAGCGACACGCTGCAAGCTTTAAAACTTGACATTGTGTCCTGTTGTATACGCGCAGAAATGAGATGACAATAAAAATTGATTTGACCTGATGAGGTACAGATGATAAAGTCTGGGTGATCTCAGAGGTCCGGTGAGTCGAACGCCCAGCCGTAATTCCCCTTGACTGCGAGTGAAACAGCCTCCCCGTGCCCTCTGGTTAATAGGCACTAAACCATGGGCACCGGCGCTGCTTTGATCTGCTTGCTCACTATAAACCTTTTCATTTAAGTGTGTTTTATTTGCCTCCCACCTCATCCAGTTCTACAGCCCAATTCAATTTGCATGATAGCGCTGTGCGGAGATTTCACATTTCTCTCTTCAGTCCCTGGATATCAGCATCAGTCTCACGTAAAGACGTTTGTTACACATGCTGTCAATCCTTACACTCTGACTACCATTTACAGGAGAGAAATAAGTCACTGACACCCTGAGACATGACATGTAGATCAAATTTTGTGTTAAATCTGATGTATAACGGGTAGCACAGAGTATCTCTGTTTAATGTCTATAGAAAGGAATACAGGACCAGGATAAAAAAAAAATATCAGTAATATATCTTCTCAGGTTAGGGTTACTAAGTTAACTTGGTAACTTAACTGTACATTAGTAACGTTAACAAATTAACACTTGCTTACATGCTTATAATAATTCCATGCTTACATCCACAGTGACGACCTTAATTAAAACGTGTGGTAATTAAATGGCAAAATCATCAACTGATATTGATTATTGAAGTGTTTTATTCCTCTTAAACCACAGCAGCGATTATGAACTCAAGCATAAACTTGAGCCAGTGGCAGAAAACTTAATGTTACAAAACACTGACACTGGAGACTCCTTCCCTGAATGTTAAATAAATGTTTCCTCACAGAAAACTTCACCATACCAAAAATTTAAGTCTCTTCCCCTGGAGTGAGGTGTTACTATAGAAACGGGTCGTAACGCATTAAAACGAGCTCATTGATATGAACCTGTGATTTTAAACAACGCTGCCGTTAATTTTTAGAAAAGTAATCAACACCTTCAGACCAATCAGAATCAAGAATTCAACAGGACTGTGGTATAAGCACGAGGTTCATTTATTTTACATTTAAACAAGCGTTAATAAAAGTTAGCTCATTGTGTTACTTTGCTTTGTGAACATTTTGTCTGGTGTATTAAAGCAAAAGTTTATTCATTTTAACCAAATCAGTAAGTAAATGTTAGTTTAGCGAACCGTATGTGAAGCTTTAGCTGCTTGTACTTGTTCTGTATTCTTGTCGTAAACTAAAGCTAAACCAGTGAGATGCTACCTCCTTTTAAACGCTAGGTCCAAATGTGGTCGTGTTTTTGCTATATTTACGAGATTATTCCACATTAACCTCTAACTCTTGTGGTATTTCCTGCATCGAAATCTTCTGGCAGCTTCTTGCTTCTCAATTCAGTGACATTTCCTTGGAGATCTGGTTCACAGTCAATGCTAAGTGCAAATATACTCTCATTTAAGCATTACAAAACATTTTCTTAGTAAAATACCAACATATCTGAGGTAAATGTTGATATTCTTGACGATTCTGTACCATTTTCGGCATCACTGTTCCTTTCCCTTCCCCATACAAGACAAACCAGGAGCTGGCTTCCAGCTAACTCACAAGCCTCCATCTTTAGCTAGGATATGCTCAGTGTTAATATTTCCTGGTTGCCTAGCAACAATGTTCTGACAAGTTTGATCACCTACACTGCTATGTTCTCCTTCATGTGTCCATTTGAGCACATTAAAATTTTAGCATAGTCACTGATCAGTGATGCGTAATTTGTGTAGCTTTGTCTAATAACTTATCAAGCTTATTATTCTTCTAAAAAAAAAAAAATTAAATATTTATTACCCTGGGCCTCGGTCGCGGTTTAGAAAAGTAAGTACAAATAGGCACACAGATGGCTGGGGTCCGCAGCGGGGGCTCAAAACACAGACAGGCAGTAATCAAAAGGCAAATCCATTATCATAAATCAAAGCAGAAGGAAAGGTTCAAAAGCGGAAAATTTTATTCACATGACGAGGAGCCCAGAAACAGAAGAACGACAAAACAGTTGAAAGTAATCATGATTAACTCGAAATTAGGAAACCCGGACGGAGCCTTTGTTGTTGTTATTATTATTTTTTAAATATGTAGCTAAATATATTTATTATTGGGCTACATCAGGGTGGCAAACTCGTTTTAGGTAACAGGTCACATTACAGTTAGTCCATGTGAGCTGAACCAAAAAAATAAATCAGTTTAGTGACCAATAACACATCAACAGCTCATATTAAATGGGTTCATTTATTGACATTTATCTGAAAGGTACATTCTGAATTCAACAATTACAGAGCAATTACTGTAGTGTTACATCCTGGAACTGAAATGGACTTTTATGTCATGAATCTAAACCAAATATCCCCTAACATTGAAGTGGAGAAAAAAACAACAACAATATAGTTTGGTTTTAATTCATGTTTAATTTTTTTTACATTTGCAACGGAGAACAACGATTGTTCATTTGTCTTTTGATCGATCATCTTTAGTATCTAAACTTCACACACAAATAAATAAGACAGAAGAGCAAAGCAGCAGAACAACCAGTTGTTTTTGACTTTACTAGCCAAAAGGTTTCCCAAAAATGGAAATAAACAAAGCTAAATGAATTGCTGCGAGTATGAAGATGCACTGATGTTGAACAAAACACTAACAAAGCTAGCGAGCTAGTGCTAACCATTCATTAGCTAACTAGCTATTTGGGATCAGCGGAGGACACGGAAGCATTTGTAGATTCATAGCAGAGGTGGGAAGTAACACATTATAATTACTTTGAACAGTGATGTATTTATCAAGGCAGTTTATAATGTGACAACTAGCAATTAGCATTCAGCTAGTTTTTATCCTCAGAGTTGTTACCGTGCTAGCTAACATTTGAGACATTAGCGATAAAGCTTATGTAAGTAAGAAAATACAATTAATAAACTCTGGTTTCTAGGTATATGTACTATACTGGACTTTTTCTTTCACCGAATACTTTCTAGTCAATACATGTTTTTCAAAAATTCCTAACAAATCTAAACTTTAACAGAATTGACAGTGAGAATGAGACATTGCATTTATCATGGCAGTTTTTATTGCGATAGCTAGCGAGCTAGCCATTAGCATTCAGCTAGATTGTATTGTCAGAGGTATTATCATGCAAGCTAACATTTGAGAGCTGTCGTAAGCTAGCCGTAGCTATCGTTAATGTTTTCTCACATTCCTTAGTTGCGCGATCTGAAATCGAGGCAGACTAAAGATTATTCAGCTCTACTTCAGCTTTTATTCAGAGGATTTATCTTTCTTAATTTGCATATGAAATTATTTATTATGCTACATTGATGTCAGTGGTTTAGACTTACGCTTGGTATTACAACGTTTAAAATAAACGCTTTTACAGTTGTATTGCGTTTTGGAGAGATGGTCGAAAGGACAGAACGTGTGGCCTGTCTCTCTGCTCTCTCTGTCTATTCCATACACAGATGGAATATTTTACTGATATTTGATCCCACCGACCTACCTCTTCGTCCTGGACTTTGAGAATAACTTAGGGTCGTGGAAATCCGAAAGTCTGACTCGGTAGTTAACCGCAAGGGCAGTGGAAGAGTGTTGTGCTCGGTGTAAATGGTGTGTTAGGAGCATCGCTAGCGGCTGGCTCGCTTAGCTCCATGATTAGGATTCCTGATACGAAATTGCAGAACCAAAGCTGGAGGCATGCAGCGTAGGAATGCTAGTTTAACCTTTGTAGCTGAGGCATGCCAGAAATACCAGCCTCTCTGCTTTTAATGATACGGAGCCGATAAAACAGATAAGAAACTATTCAGCTTTTTTTTTCAGTGAACATATTTTCCTTTGTTGTAGTAAAACTGTGGCAGGTCGCGTTCTGCTTGTCGCTTTGTCAAACGCACCTGTACGTAAGCACTATAGGGCTGTGTCTGTGTGAAATCGTAATGAATAGCAGCAATGCTGGCAGGGTTAAAAAAAATAATAATAAAAGCAAAAAAAAAAACAAAAAACACCGCCTTGTGAGTCAACTATCTACAGAGCCGTTCGCTTTTTTGTTGTTCTCTGAAGGCTGACTCTAATTATCTGCTCTTCGTTGCTAATTGTTATTGGGTCTGGAAGAACGAGGGGATTAAATCAGACGCAGGGATTATAGGGGATGAGGCAATTACGGCTGTTTCACTTCAAACTCTGTATCAGTCAGAGTGAAAGCGTGGCGCTCTAATGACGACTTTTGTGTGCTTACATAGTAAGGCCCTTTCCATTGAATGTTCGTCGCCGCAAAACAACAAAAAAAACTCCTTTCTTTCTTTTTTTTGAATTACCCAAATCTTTTCTCAGGGTTGAACGCTAGGATTGTGATTTCTATCACGGACCAAAGAAAGAGATGGAGAAATGGAGAAATGGAGCCGTGCTTTTCTTTGTTTGCTCTGAATGAATCTGAAAACTAGCATCGTTAGCTTTAGTAGTTCTCTAAAAAAAATCAGAGGATTTTGCGTCACCGTGTCTTTGACATTTTGAATCGAAATGTTCTTATATAAGGAATAAAACAGTCCGTGTCACGCTGTTCCAGGAAAATAATCAACGGCAGAGTGGCGTGATGAAACAGTTGATTAGTTTCCTATAATAGCACATCCAGAAGTGTTTTATTCCTCTTATACTACACCAAATTGCCAGCGATTATAATCTTTTTATTTGTTAATGAACGACATGTCGTACTTTATATCCATTTGTGGTTACTGTATTTTAGTTCCTGGTATGTCATAGTAGCTAGTAGCTAGTAGCTAGCATCTATCTATCAACGAAATCAGCGTAACTTGTCACGTTTCTAAGAAAACGAAAAGCATAGCAATTAGTCTATGGTAGGGTTTATAGTGTATAACTAGCTTGTTTCACAGGCGTTCGGCAACATTAACTGTAACTATGAATGTATAAACAGTACAATTCCCCATTCTTTAATTAATAAAAATATATAATCATTGGCCAATCACGTTAGGGGGTGCTGTTATTGGAAATTATTTCTGAAATTGTAACAGCATGGCCATGATCTATTCCTTATTTGCGGCGTTAATTATGTACAACATAACTCTGACAGACATGGCAATCACGCCGTACTGTAAACACCGGTATATCATCACCCCCATCATGCTCCGAACAGCCTTTTATCAATCAGACCAGCTCACAGCAGTCTATCTCACAGCATTATGTTTCATGATAAAACGTATCCACGGACATAAAGCGAATCTTCAGTCCGTCACCAGCGAAGCCTCCTCGAAGCCATTTCCTCGCGGTAACGAGCCAAGTCGGGGAGCGATGGCAATCTAATGGAGCGTGATTGAATGAGAAATAATTGAATTATGTGGGGGCAAAATCCTCACAGCGGGAGAAGGAGAACGAAGGCGAGACGTCTCAGCTGCTGACTGATGACGTGAACCTTTCAGGGCCGTGTGTGTCAGCTGCTTCTGACAGATGCACCTTGTTTTGCTGCAGCAGAAGCAGGAGAAGTCAGGCATAAAAGCATATATTGATGTGTCTTGTCGCTTTATGATTAGCACTGTAAAGGCCAGGCTGGAAAGATTCGACATCATCTGAAAATCAGCTCGAGTTCTGCTCAGATTTCCAACCTTTTTTTTTTTCAAGCTTCTCGAAAGGTTCAGGGCATCTGGTTGAGACTAAACGTGTGTATCAGAGGAGGCAGCAAACAGGAGGTTTTCTTGTGAAGCTCGCCGTACAAACAGAGATCACGCTTATTAACACGTGATTTACAGCGTCCTGCGTAAGTGTCTCGTCAGGGTGGCGTAAAGCGTAAACTCCTCTATCCTAAAGACTTTCCTCTGGCAGGAAGTGTAAAGGAACAGCATTAATAAACATCTCCTTACGGCATGACCTTTAGCATACCTGCCTGCGTACTTTACGTACATCTGGAAGATTAAAAGCCAAATCCACTAGATGTAGGAACGTAACGTCAAATTGTAACGTTTAACGATTTCACGCACGGCAACGTTAAACACACTCACAAACTCTTTCTCTATGAAACCTCCCGTCGGTGGTGTGATGGCTAGCAGGAGAAGGTCATCGCATATCACATAACCTCTTGGCAGAGGCAGCCAGACTCTTGCCTAAAATATACATAGTGGCACCCTAGTGTGCACGTGATCATGTTTTCTTGCACATAGGGGAGCTCTGTAGGGAACTTCTTCCCATTCTGTTGCATATAGTGGCAACCTGGAGGGCATTTCATCATATTTTTCCATCTGAAGGGAAGCCATTAGGGCACTTCATCACATTTTAGGGCACTTCATCACTTCATCACACCACTGTAATTGCACCCTAGAGGGCACTTCACCATGTTTTGTCGTACCTGGGGGCACCCTAGAGGGCACGTGATCACGTTTCCTTGCACGTATGGGCAGCCTAGGGGGCACTTCATCATGTTTCTCCTATGTATTGGAACCCTATAGGGCACTGCATCAATTATTTTCCACCAGAAAGGCACCCTAGAGTGTACATGATCACATTTCTTGCACATAGCAGCACCCTAGGGGGCACTTCATCATGTTTCTCCTATGAATTGGAACCCTATAGGGCACTGCATCATGTATTTTCCACTGGAAAGGCACCCTAGAGGGCACGTGATCACGTTTCCTTGCACGTACAGCCACCCTAGGGGGCACTTCATCATGTTTCTCCTATGTATTGGAATCCTATAGGGCACTGCATCATGTATTTTCCACTGGAAAGGCACCCTAGAGTGTACATGATCAAGTTTTCTTGCACATAGCAGCACCCTAGGGGCACTTCATCATGTTTCTCCTATGAATTGGAACCCTATAGGGCACTGCATCATGTATTTTCCACCGGAAAGGCACCCTAGAGTGTACATGATCACGTTTTCTTGCACATAGCAGCACCCTAGGGGCACTTCATCATGTTTCTCCCATGTAAGGAGACCCTATAGGGTACTGCATCACTTTTTGTCCATTGGAAGACACCCCAGAAGGCACTTTAACAAGTTTCCTCACACAGAATGATACCCTAGAGGGCACGTCATCATACTTTCTTGCGAATAGGAGCACCCTGTAATGCACCATATCTCAGTTTCTTTACTGTAAGGGCACCGTGGGGGCACTTCGTCACTTTTTTTTTCCACTGGAAGGGCACTCTAGAGGGCACTTCAGTGGGTTTGTGTTTTATCACACACAGGGGCATCCTAGAAGGCATTTCATCATCTTTCCTCTATTTGAAGTACAGCCATTAGGACAGTTCATCACATTTTATTCACAGTAATGGCACTTTTGGAGTGGAGTGGTGTGTGTGTGTGTGTGTGTGTGTGTGTGTGTGTGTGTGTGTGTGTGTGTGTGTGTGTTTGGGGTAGGGGGTGGGGGGCGGTGTTTTTAGGGCTTGGGGGCTTTTTTTTGTAAAACTTTCAGGAGAATGACACAGTTTTAGCACGTGGTTTGCAGTTTCGTTAGATTTTCCCTTCTCTGTAGCTCATCCATCTCCAGAGATTGCTGCGTTTTTTTTTTTCTTGTCAAAATCATTTTCCACATTACCACAACTTCATTAAACACACTCAATACGGAAGCATGTGGCCATCTGACCCGTCGGAAGCTCGGGCCCGTTCGCAGGCTTTGATGAAGGCCCACCCTGAAGGGTCTGTTCATTATGATTAGTGCTTCCACATTCATCCGTCTGTCACCAGCGTCACGTAGCCAGCAGCAAGCGATCTAATAAACGTCAGTCTCGATGAAGCCGTCTGCCTGAAAGAAATCGGAAATGTAATCAGGAGCTCACACAGATAGATAGATAGAGCGAGGGACCTCTCCTCCTGGAGAAGAACAGCACATGAACGGAGCCCAGATGCTGATGTATGTTTGTTTTTTCTCTTCCTGCTGTCGCAGATGCGTATCTTTAATTACGTGGACACTGACACAGTGGAGTGCGCTTCATTCTGCTGAAGAACAGCCGAATAATCCCAGCATTAAGTGTAAAGCCTTCCTGAGAATATTTCAGCTTTCATAGTATCAGTGCAGGAAGGTTTGCAAAGCTTATGTAAACACCTGCCTCGCAATCTGCCTGTGTGTTCTAAACAGCCACAAACACACACACACGCACACACACACACACACACACACACACACACGCGCACACGCGCACATGCTCAAGAGCATTGCCGTCTTCTACCACACATCAATTTGATCATGAAGGGAAAAAAGGAGCAATCACAAACCCTTAACATCTACTGTTTTCACATTAAACTCACGCTTATTAGAGCAGCTGAAGGTGAAAATGTAGTTTGGAACTGTGTGTGTGTGTGTGTGTGTGTGTGTGTGTGTGTGTGTGAGATTCATTTTCAGTGTTTTTTAGTATTCAAATGTGCTGCTCTTAATATCAGACTGGGCTGTATAACCTTCTAATGCAATCTATCTATCTATCTATCTATCTATCTATCTATCTATCTATCTATCTATCTGTCTGTCTGTCTATATGTCTATATGTCTGTCTGTCTGTCTGTAGGTCTTAGTCCATTAGGTTTAAAGGTGTCCTGTATATTATTCTTTGATGGTCTCCATTAAAATCTTTTCAGTATGAGTAAATTATGTCTGATCAGTGATCAGTGATTATTGAAAAGTGATTAGTGATCAGTGATTATTGAAAAGTGATGAGTGATTAGTGATCAGTGATTACTGAACAGTGATGAGTGATCAGTGATTAGTGAGCAGCGATGAGTGATCAGTGATTAGTGATCAGTGATTAGTGAACAGTGATGAGTGATTACTGAGCAGTGATTTTTGAGCAGTGATGAGTGATTAGTGAACAGTGATTAGTGATCAGTGATCAGTGATGAGTGATCAGTGATCAGTGAACAGTGATTAGTGAGCAGTGATTAGTGAACAGTGATTAGTGAACAGTGATTAGTGATCAGTGAACAGTGATTAGTGATCAGTGATTAGTGAACAGTGATGAGTGATTAGTGATCAGTGATTAGTGAACAGTGATTAGTGATCAGTGAACAGTGATTAGTGATCAGTGATTAGTGAACAGTGATGAGTGATTACTGAGCAGTGATGTTTGAGCAGTGATGAGTGATCAGTGATGAGTGATTAGTGATGAGTGATTAGTGAGCAGTGATGAGTGATCAGTGATTAGTGAACAGTGATTAGTGAACAGTGATGAGTGATCAGTGATTAGTGAACAGTGATTAGTGATTAGTGAACAGTGATGAGTGATTAGTGATTAGTGAACAGTGATGAGTGATTAGTGAACAGTGATGAGTGATTAGTGATGAGTGATTAGTGAACAGTGATGAGTGATTAGTGAGCAGTGAATTTTTATTGAAAAGAAATAGCATATTTAATATGACAACGCTGTATAGTACTGAAAGTTTTAGCAACCCCCCCCCCCCCCCCACCCGACTCCGCACATAAAATCTGCATGGGCTTCCTGCGGGTTGCTGTGTGCAGCGTTACTGACTACATATAAGTCTGTGTTTCTCTTCCAGAGATTCAGAGCAAGGATAAGAGAGGAACCCTCAGGCTTCAGCCTTTTGTTGAATCTTCTCATGCATCGACCATGTTTGTTTGGCCTTACACTAATCCCATCTTGTTTCTTTTCATCATGCCCTTCCCTCCCCTCAAAGGCGATTTCCATGCTCTAATTAGGTGTATCACAGTAATCTGGGAATCCTCCGCCACGGCACCGCTCTACACATTCGGGGCCGGCCGTGCCATTGTAGCGCTGACAGCATTAGCGTGCTAACTCAGACGATCCAGGGTGGCGAGGGCGTCTCCATATTGACTGTATCAAATCTAATCCCATGCTTCTTTGTTCGCATTGACCCCGAGCACATGTCAGGCCTGGTTGAAAGGGCTCGTTCGCCTTGAAACGTTATCCTGAAAATGTTCTCACCCTCGCTGGTGGCCATGCGCAGATCTGATTGGCTCGAGCGCATCTGTTTCACAGGAGGGGAAAAGAAAAGACGAGGATTTGTTCAGATCCGTGCAAGCATGATGAGAGTGCAACGACGGGAATAAAGGCAAGGGGGGATCTGAGTGTGCATAAAGGCAAGACAGGGCCTCCTGGCTTTCAGAGTGATCGCTCAAGCGTGCACACACACACACACACACACACACACACACGCCCTACAGGACCCTGCAGGAGACATAACCACAGCCATACAAAGGCAGGCATCTGAAAATCTCAGCTCCTGTGTGAAGTCTGATCAATAGATGAGAGATTTGTGTGTGTGTGTGTGTGTGTGTGTGTGTGTGTGTGTGTGTGTGTGTGTGTGTGTGTGTGTGTGTGCTGCAGGTTCATAAAAAAATCTTTTTTTTTTTCTTTGTGGTGACCAGATAGGTGTTTTTATTTAAAATACTAAAAGTGCAAAAGATCCCCTCAAGGACAAAAAGAAAAACGACAAGGTCAAAACCAAAACATTTTTCCGTTCCCCACAATGAAAACTTTTTTTTTTTTAAATGCAGCTTTTATTGAAAAACCAAAAGGTCCCCACAAGGATAGGAAGCCTAACGAGTGTGTGTGTGTGCGTGTGCGTGTTTGTGCGTGTGTGTGTGTGTGTGTGTGTGTGTGGCTCGGCAACTCCGAGCCCTTGCGTCGTTGACATCTGCTCCTCTTCACCGCGAGCCTGGTGACACAGTCCATCTTCAGAAAAGATTGAGCCGCTGAAAAAAAAGAAAAGAAGAAGAAAAAAAAGATAAAAAGCCTTCGAATGAACTAAAAGAGCAGCGACTCGCTTTTGTTCTCCTGTTTTTCAAGCCGGGCAGAAAGAAAAAAAAAAGATTGATGCAATTTCCTGTCTTCAGAGAGCTGGCTGAGTTGAGGCCGGGGTTTATTGTGTTGCGTCTGTCACGGCGCACATTCCTGCGAAGCTGACGAGGGAAGTGAGAATTCTTTTCCTCCCTGAGCAGGAAACGGTGCGAGAAAGTGAATCTTCATAATTATGAAGTTTAATAAAGCCGTTCTGAGGGGACCGCTTGCTTCTTTGTGTCCTCGGGGCAGAGACTCCGTTCTGCCTGACAGCCACTCATGCGCAAATAAACACATCTTTTAAATATCTTCACACTTATTACTTTGTGCCACCTTAGGTGTATGCCGCTTTTGGAGCATGACAATAGAAAAAGAAAAGCTATTTTAGTCCTCAGTGTGAGGAATATATTTAGTGAAGGAGCTCGTCGTTACTCAGTAAAGCCGGAGCGCTGTTGCTAATCGATGTGACAGCTACGTTTAGGTGCATTACTGTAAATATAGCCTGCTACGGACCAAAGAAATACAAATTACAGCAATGACATTTGACGTTTTTTAGAGGTTCCTTTCCGAATGTGATGTAAATATTCTCTTGTAGGAGCGTATCAGCCTTCCTCGCTTCGCCGTCTGGCGAAAGACAAAATGTTTCTTTTTCTCATTTTCTCATTTTCTCTCATTTTATGCAGATTAGCTATAATGCGACAAATCCAAACGATTGGCTCAAAGGGTTCCTCAGACCAAGCCTGTGGAGCGTGAGGTCCGACTTTTCTTCAGTTCCCAGAGGGACAGCTCATGTTGGA
>CM074965.1:2091438-2106203 GCA_037577455.1 Pangasius macronema | reverse complement strand
ATAGGTGGAGAGCGATGATTCACTGTGGAGACCCCTGAAGGGAAAAGCCGAAAGAAGAAGAAGAAGAAGAAGAAGAACTGTTGAAAACATTATTAGCGCTGTTATGATTTAAATCAGTTTAATTTGCACTATGGGTAAAGTTCAAGGGAGCTTACGAAGCTTTTATACTGTTACAACGTGCTGACACTGGAGACTCCTTCCATAAACAATTGTCCAAAAAGGTTTTCTGAAAGAATGTCTTTAGGAACTTTAGGAACTTGACTAACGGAGAAATTAAATGAATTTATTGGAAATTAAATAAGAATCCAGACTTCAGCTGTAGGTTCACACTGACATTTTGAGATGGTGTCGGATTTCAGAGACGAGCTCATGGAAAAAAATGACATTATGGATGTCACTCGGCCATTACCTGCTCTTAGATACCAAACCGCCGGTCCGGTGAGGCGTAAAGTGGCGCTGTCTCACTGCCAGCTCCCCGTGAACACTAATATGTGAGTGACATGGAGAAGAGAAGGTCTCAGCATGGCTGCTGTGGAAATCACACCACTACAAAAGCAGTATTATCTCAGCGTCCTCTCAGGGCCTCGGGTTTCCATGGCGGCGGCGTGGCGTGTTTGGGTGGGTGGGTTGTAGCATGACGCACATTGCACTCCGAGTCTGGACTAAACTTTGTCTCTTCCCAGCATGCAGCGTACAGAAGCAAGAATTATACTTAGCTGCAGAATTATTGGCACCTTCAACACAATAGGCAAAAATAATTACAGAAAAATAAACATTACTCACAATGATTCTGTCAAACAACTGGAGAAACTACTTACTGCTACTCTAACAAACAATTATAAACATGTTTATTCTACTATTCATGTTTTCTCATCAACAAAAAAAAAGAAAGAAAGAAAAGTGGCAAAAGTGTTGGCTCCCTTAAAATCAATTCATGTTTTTCCAAAATTGCTTTCAGTCTCCGGATGAAGATGGAAATATAAAATCTCTTTATGGAAAACAAAAAGAGACAGATCTTCTATTCATCTGTCTGCCCATCTGTTCTTCTATCCATCTATCCATCTATCCATCCAGCTATCAACTGTCCATCCAGACATCTGTCCATAACCAGTCAACATCCATTCATTTATCTACCTACCCATCCAATCACCCATCCAGACATCTATCTATCTATCTATCTATCTATCTATCTATCTATCTATCTATCTATCCAGCTTCCTGTCCAACCAACCACCCAATCATCCATCCATCTATCCAATTGTCCATCCATCCATCCATCCAACCAGTCAGTCAGCATCCATCCATCCATCCATCCATCTATCCATCCATCCATCCATCTTCCTGTCCATTCAACCACCCAATCATCCATCCAGCCATCCATTGATCCAGCAGTCCATCAATCCAACTGTCCATCCATCCATCTATCCAATTGTCTATCCATCCATCCATCCATCCATCCATCCATCCATCCATCCATCCATCCAACCAGTCAGTCAGCATCCATCCATCCATCCATCCATCCATCTATCCATCTTCCTGTCCATTCAACCACCCAATCATCCATCCAACAGTCCATCAATCCAACTGTCCATCCATCCATCCATCCATCCATCCATCCATCATTTACATGTCATTATCACCGCTACAGTCATCCTCCTATTGGTGGCTCTTAGACGAGTGTCCTAGCAGCACTCACACTCTGAGATTTTAATAAAAAACTTCTCTCATCCCCAGAACTTTTCTCATCGTCTCTGGTCACAATGGTGCTACGTGAGCACGTCACATTTTCACAACTCGCGCAGAAAAATTGTGAATTCTGTCTGCGACTGCAAAAATCGGGCTAAAAATCATACCACGTAAAGCCAGCTGAACACTGTCTGAGGATTAGTCTTTCTGCTCTCTATACAGAACTAAATTTACAAAACTGATCCGGAAACATGACTCCCGCCAGCACTGCTGTTTTTATTACACGCAGCATGTTCCTTTCTCCAATTTGGAACCTTTCAGCTGTGAGCACTTAATATCACTCTGGCCTCAGACAATGCGCTTTCACAGTCACTAATCCGCAGTGATATAAGACCGAACACAGTCGTACGTACCGTCGAGCTGTAAGAACCGAGCTGTAGCTCTGAAAGCACGGCCACAGCAGCCAGGAACTCTTAATTAACTTTGTCACAAAGTCATTCTAGGAGTGGATTAGCAAGAGTGCTTCGTTAGAGGCCCTTCGCTTATTTGTTGTAAAGTCACAGAGGGGATGTGGCTCGATTCCCTTAACGGCTCCGCACACCGTATCGTTCTTCATAATTCCTCTCACACACACACGCGTCCTGACTCACGCCCTCACTCACTCAGAGACAACAATGGTGCATAAGCTAAGTGACAGATGAATTAACAACACACTCCATTTCTGTCACGCTTTTTCGACACAGGCGCCGGCCATTGAGCCTGTCACAGAGAGAGAAGCGTCTCCGGGAAAAAATGCAATTACTCCATTAACGACTTGTCCGTCTCTCTCTCTCTCACACACACTCACACACAGACTTATCTTTCTTCCTCACTCACTCACACACACACACACACACACACACACTTACACTCTTTTTTTCCCTCACTTTCCTTCACTGTCTTGCAGTGAGAGAAGATCTTTCTTCGTATGCGCAGTGAAATCCCTGGTGTCAAATTAACATGGAGCACCAAAAACAAAGTCAAAATAATAAAAGAAAAACGAAAAAAGAAACAACAGTATAACAATTAATTCACCTCTGGGTATTCATTCAACACTGGGGAGTGTGTGTGTGTGTGTGTGTGTGTGTGTGTGTGTGTGTGTGTGTGACAGACTAATAGAGAGATAAATACATTGGAAATGAGCCTGCGCTTGTGTTACTCTGTGCATCACAACTTTACACATCTTACAATTCCTATAAGATACACTGTCAGCAGTCAAGGGTACTGAACTGTACTTTTTGTTTTGTACCTTTAGTACCTTTAGTACCTTTAGTACTTTAACCTAGATGTGTGAATGTACTCTAAAAGTGACCTTAAATCATTGTTTTTTAAAGCTACTCCATGTCTGTGTCTACGTCTAAAGGTACAAAACATAACAGTACCATCCAAGCGACAAGTACAGGAACAGTTTAGTACCTTTTTTTAGTACCAGACATCACCACAACATCAGCTTTGATGCTTTTTATACTGAAATAACCAATATAACAAATATATATATTTAATTTAATTTTTTTTAAAAAAGAGCAGATTTAATTGTTGACATTTTTTTATAAATTATCTTTTTTTAACCCTCTACTGCATGAATTATTTATTTATTTTTTTATCAATTTTTATTACGTGAATTAGTTCAAGAAATAAAAATATATTTCAAAATTTAAAAAAAAATTAATTAGGGGGGTAGTTTGTAAATTGTTGCCGTATGGCAACAATGTGCAGTAAAGGGTTAAGTAAATATTTTTTCAGTGTACAGTCATCTCATCTAATGATGCACTGAAATCAACAATATAAACAGAACTTAAAGTACTTTTAATTTTTGCCGCTATTCTCAGTGTGAGATAATGATGCGCATGGAGACTCGTTTTAGTGACTCGGTTCCGAGTGAATCAATCTTTTCCCACTTGACTCCTCTTAACTTTTGATTCCCTCAGAGCTCCATCTGCAATTCTGACTTTTTGAACAAAGACTTCCTTTAATATTCACGATGCTATATGATGATTTTATTTTTATTTATTTATTTATTTTTAGCAAACATGTTGTGTTATGGATTAGGACTTGGGATGGATTTGGGTGTTGATTCTTGTTTAAGCAGTGTTTAATGACAAATAAGACACAATGACAGTCTTTTGTTATCTTGAAACATTAGCTGAGGGAGGAATATGGTGACATAACAGGAAATAAGTGAAATGATAAAAGAAGCAACTTTTGTATCGCAGGAGGAAGGGGGAAAAAAAACGCTGCGATTCGTTGCGAATCGATTCCACAGAAAGACTCGTTCAGAGAGTCGATTCGGACTCGAATCTCGCATCAGTACAGAAGCAGGGATCGACGAGCGACACTTTTGGCTCTGACTGTGACAGAGTGTGTATCGGGGCGCGCTGCGTGTGCGCGCATGTGTGTGTGTGTTCGTGTGTGTGTGTATGTGTGTGACAGAGAGAGAGAGAGAGAGAGAGAGAGAGAGTGTTTGTGTGTGTGTGTGCGTGTGTGTGTGTATGTCTTCTGGCCGAGCTTCTCTGCAGCTGCGACTCTTCAATGGACCTCATTGTCGCGGTGTCGCGCTCGTAGGCGTGCGGGAAGCTCGCGTGCAGAAACCTTGCGTGCGGGAAACCTCGCGTGCGCGGCGGACGCTCCGGGTTTTTTTTTTTTTTGCGGCTTTGCGTTGCGCGTGGCACCGTCGGGAACGCAGCGGCACCTGCAGCCTGTACCTTCTTCTTTTCTTTCGCTCTTTCTTTCTTTCTTCTTCTTCTTCTTGTTGTTGTTCTGCTGCTGGAGAAATCAGAGAGAAGCTTTTTAAACTCGGAGCACGGGATCTTGGGGCTTTTGCGTTAACAGCGGGTGCACGCGCGTGGAGGTGACGGTAAGGCAGCTTTACGCAGAGCTTCCAGAGTTTATTCACTGCGTTCCTCACACACTTTCACATGTGTATCTGCCTGTTTTATATCCACTCTAACACCTTAATACTTTCAATTTAGACATAATTTATACAAAAGTCGCAAATGTAGTTTATATCATCATCATCATCATCATCATCATTATTATTATTATTATTATTATTATTATTATTATTATTATTATTACTAGTAGTAGTTTATCTCTAGCACATGGTGTTCCGCGGTATCTGACTCTAGGCTATGAGCGATGTGTACAGTTTATCATGGGGTTTACACTTAATTAGGATGTGAATAATTAAAAACTAAAATGAGCCTGCAGACCCAGTGTGTACACACACCCTAAACATCTAAACACTGCGCTGGAGGTTGATTAATAAAGCCTGTATTTCTATATGATTCTAAATCTGGCAACTCAGCATCATTAATTTCTCTAAAAAAATAAAAATAAAAAAAATAAAAGAACAGAACAGCTTCAGATGGGAGATGATGTCTGGCTCCGTGTAAACATCTTAACAATGTCAAGTTTGTTGCTCCGTATGTTTCAGTCTAGCAGCAGTGTATACATCTAGCATCCTAATGCCAACTTGTAGCCACACACACACACACACACACACACACACACACACACACACTCTCTCTCTCTCTCTCTCTCACACTCACACACACACACACACACACACACACACACACACACACACACACACACACNCCTCTCTCTCTCTCTCTCTCTCTCTCTCTCTCTCTCTCACACACACACACACACACACACACACACACACACACACAGCTGTTTTAGTGCACTATTTCATATATATTATATATTATATATATTATCCAGTAAACCAATAGGCAGCATGTAGACACAATCTTACTTGTCCACGACTTAATTAGCATTCAATGGGTTGGTGTTTGTCTGTAGTGTGGCTCTGCGCATCACATATTCATCCCCACACACACACACACACACACACACACACACACGCACACTGCTGATGAATATTATGAGTGCGTCTGTGCTCGGGCCATTAAGTTCATTTGGCACAATAACAGATGGGCTTGTAAGGTTTGTCCAGTTATCCCTCTGATATGTGATAGCTTAATAACGTTATGCCATTATGTGTGTGTGTGTGTGTGTGTGTGTGTGTGTGTGTGTGTGTGTGTGTGTGTGTGTGTGTGTGAAGGGAAAAAGTTGTATTAGCATATTTATATTTATTGAGCGCAATAAATTAGAGTATGCGTCTCTCTGCAGTAAAACCTCTCTTCCTTCTTTTTTTTTATCCCTTTTTCTTTTTTAAACTCAGTAAAGAATATGAATTGTTAATTTCCTGCCACCTGGAAGCTCTTTGTAGACCTTCTGTTGTGTGAGAAAGGAAAAGGAAAAGAAAGAAAAGCTGCAGTTCAGGCAGGAAAGTTTCCCTCGGCCACTAGGGGGTGCACTTTATTATTGATTACTGGAGTTGGTGTTTATAAAATGCAGCGTTTCTCACCTTTGTCATCAGCTGAGCTGCCACACGGTTCATAAGCAAGTCCTTCATTAATCACTCCCTCATTAGCATGCCTTAGTGGCCTGTTGTTTCTGTTTTTCTCATCACGCTGCCGGGTTTGGTTTTTATTCTACTTTCATATCATGCTCCTTCTAATCTGCACACTTATCATACTGACACTGCTTGTGTATCGCGCTATATGTTCCTTTATTCTTGCTATCATGCTGGTGTGACATTAATTTTGATATTTACGATTAATCAAAGTTCATCTTATCATATTCCGATAATGTTCTACAGTACTGGAGTGTCATGGCTATAATGTGATGTTCATCCTGATGATCGCGCTAATCTATCAGTCTGATTGTCTTGAGCTGGAGTCTTGGAGATCATACTGACGGGGCACTTGCTGATATCATGAGGAGATGTCATGAGGAGATCTGCCTGTAAGCGTGAAGCTGCGTGAGAAGAAGAAAACGTTATTTATTTATTGCTCTGCCTCGTTATGGATTGCTCTGGCTCGTGTACTTTTTCTCTCTTTTCAAAACAAATACTTCACCTCCATTTCGATTCATCCCCAGGACGAGCGATCATACACACGTGGGACTGCATACAGAGAGAGAGAGTAAACTGTGATTATATTGAGGTAACGTGTTATAGAAGCTGTGTCAGAAGTAAATATTAGCCTATTTTTGGTCATTAATTTCATTAATATTAATTAATTCGTTGATGTATTCATTGATCAAGCCGATATCACCGATATTTATCAAGGAACCAGACCTGAAACCTTTGAGTCTTGCCTGTTATCACTTACGTTACAGCAGCTGTAAACTGTCGTTCCGTAACCAGCCTCTCTCTCTCTCTCTCTCTCTCTCTCTCTCTCTCTCTCTCTCTCTCTCTCTCTCAATAAGACAAAAGAAATACAGCTTTTCATGTTACCAAGGAAGCACAAAGCGTAAACCTTTCTTTGGAAAATGATGGATATCTTAAAGCTATGCTTTACTGTTAGAAAGCCCTGACACTGGAGACTCCTTCCATAAGTGTTAAATAAACTTCTCCTTACGGAAAACTTCACCACGTCTACGATTACACACCTGTTTAAAAATCCGTCTTTGTGCAGTGGTAACAGTGATGTACTAATGCAGTCTGAAATACTTGGAGCTGCTGTTATAGACAATTAATCAGCACCTTCTGACCAATCAGAATCAATCATTTAACAGAACGCTTTATAAACACATGAAGCTACTTCACTTCGAAATGGAGATCTGGTTTCAGTTAAATTCATGGCGATTCACACAAATCGTTAAAAAAATGACTAAATGATTAGCATTAACGGTGCGTTTAGCGTTTAGCTTCTGTACCATTTTTTAAAATGATTTCTTATGATTTTATTTATTTAGCGATCAAAACACAACTGTACTGATGTTGCTCGGTCAAACTCGTAAGACTCTTTCATGAGATTTTATAGTTTTTTGTGCCTGTGTTCAGCAGAACTTTTGAATCACGGAAAAGCGTTTACGTCGTTCACGTGCGGAGACGGAGCTCTTCGGTCAGCTCCGTCTGTGGTGTAGTCAGGAGAGATTTTAGCTGGTGTTTATGTGAGATGTGTGCAAGTGCAAACTGACCAAATTTACAAGTTGGATGAAGACATAGCAGACCAAAAAAAAAACAAACCAATGGCTAATCTTTGAGGACGAACATTTTTCATCCCAAATTCGGCCCTGTGGCAGTCTGGCAACTCCACATTTCCATAACCAGCTCTCCGAGCCCATTAGGTGCCCGTAAGCCAGACTGGCACTCGTGGCCTTTCCCCGGCGAACGGATCCACCAGGAGGCTGTAATAATGAGGCCATATGTTTCCCATCCTTGCTGCACTGCACTTGATGCCCCGATGCCAGGAGCTATGCACTGAGCTCGCTCGCCAACACTCTGCCCCCCAGCAGGCGGTGAGGTCTGGATCAGCCCAAGCATGAGAGCCCAAGAAGGCCAGGTTCCTCCTCATCACACGGAGCGACGAGGCTAATGAGGCTTCATCATCCACACTTTCTGGGTGATCAGCTTGGAACAAGGACCAATACACATGGAAGAAAGGAGTGGAGGAAGGACGGCGTGAGATAAATATAGCACCAAAAAAAGCACACAGATTCAAAGCTAGCACTTTATTTTATTTTTGGCCTCTTTTACTCACCAGGTGTGTTCATTAGCTTGTGAATGTCTAGATCAGGAAAAGGAGAAGTGATCCCACGGGAGCAGTGACACACAGAGGGAAGAGATTTGCACAGGGATTGAGGTTTCAGTGAAATGCATAAAGTTAAACAGGACTCCGCTGTGACAGTGTACGCAGACAGTGACGATGAAATGTAACAACATGGGGAGTATTTACAGAGCTGCAGAGTGAAAGCCAACTATTTCAGTGGTCTGGAAAATATTTCCATATTTTGTTTGCAACCTTATTGTATTACTGTATTGTATTATAGCTGCTTTAACGTAAGTGAGAACAGGAATTACCTTGTTTCACGGACAATCCACAACATTAAACTAGCTATAAAAGGATCAAAAGGATGACATGTTGTTCTTTAGTTAATAAGGAATTGGAGCTGTTGGCAAATCGCTGTGGTATAAAAGGAATAAAACACTTGAGGGCATGCTGTTATTGGAAAAGAATCAACTTCAGGGTGATATCAGTAACTCCACTTCATCACACCACACCACACCAGAGTGTTTTATTCCTGAATTTACATCATCATCATCATCATTATTATTATTATTATTTTTGTTATAGGCTATGCTACCTGATTCTGAAAGTGTATGTACTCTAAGGAGAAAACCCTAGACACTCTGTACTTCTTGTTCTCCGAGGTGTCACCCGAACGGAAGTTCTGCATCTCCGAGACGATTGAGACGCGGTTAGAGAGTGTTTTCTTTCCGTCTCGACTGCTCCTATGCCTTTTTTTTCCGACATTCGTCGAGTTTATCTAGTGTAACGTACAGCGATCTAATCAGGAAGCTAAAGCGCATGTAATTCCCAGCTAAAGCATGGCTTATAATGGAGATTAGAGGCTTCGGATGAGACATTTCCCCTCTGAGGCATGCAAAATATCCTGAGACAGTGTGTTCTTTTCCAGTATGGTTAGAGTTCACATTAAAAAAAAAAAAAGACAGAAAGAAAGAGATGGATTTGAGAAGCAGGGAGTAGTGAGAGACTCGGAGCGACGGAGTCTCTGAAGAATACTTTGTGAATTACTTTGCCTCACTGTTCCTGATGTGGATAGAGAGAAAGCCAAGGTGTGTGTCTGAGTGTGTGTGAGAGTGAGAGAGAGAGAGATGAAGAGTGGAAAGGGAATGAGAGGAAAGGACAGAGGATCCCTGGAGGACTCTTCTTCTCTCCTTCACATCACATTCCTTTTGCAGGTCTTTTCAGCTCGGATTCTTCAGCAGATCTTCAACGCACGTCGCCTGCCGGAGTTCAGAGAACACTGCCAGTCCACTCCACATTTACATCCTAACACACCTGAAGCAGAAAATCAAGCTGTGCTGGAAAGTGTCAGACTAAAATTACTATTTAGAAGCCATTCGATCAAAATCGCCGAGAAAATGAAAGCCCCAGGAAACCTACATCTGTGATTGCTTTCTAATGAGGTTAATGTCGATCCAAAGTGTGGATAATTAGTGACTTTTCCAACTTCTGCATTGTGTACTTTGACAGAATTTCTTCTCTTTTGATGTAAAGTGGGTAGAGTGAAACTTTATGGGGGGAAAAATAACCTTATGTAACCTTTATGCTCAATCGCAAGACATCATTCTTTCATCCCACGCAGCTTTTATTAAAACTATTCACTGATGCTTGAACAGTCTCTTGGAGTCTGAGCGATCTAGCGAGTGAAAGCTAACCTCCGAAAAGCTAGCATAATGAGCAAAAGCAAACTAGTGAGGAAAAGCGAACAAGTGAAAAGAAACCCTGTGAGAAAAAGAAAGCTAATCTACTGAGTGAAGGCAAAATAGCGAGTGAAAGCTAAACTAGCAAAATCTAGCATGGTGAGTAAAAGCAAACTAGTGAGTAAAAAGGAAACTAGCATAGGAAATATAACCTACAGAGTGAAAGCAAACTATTAAATGCGAGTGAAAAGCTACTGTAATGAGCAAAGGAAAACTAGCAAGAGAAATCTAACCGACTGAGTGAAAGGAAATTAGCGAGCGAATGCAAGCCTGTGAGTAAAAGCAAACTAGCAAGTGAAAGCTAACCTAGCAGACGCTAAAATAACGAGCAAAGTAAAGACTAACTAGAGTAAAAACCAACCTAAAAAGTAAAAGCAAACCTATGAGTGAAAGAAAGCTAGTCTAGTGATTAAATGCTAATCAGAGAGAGAAAAATCTAACCTACAAACCTGTGAGCAGAAGAAATGAGTGAAAAGCTATCACAACGAGGAAAAAGCTAATTAGTTAGTAAAAGCTAATTAGAGAGAGAAATGCAACCTACCAAATGAAAGCAAGCTAGCAAGTGAAATCTAACCTAGCAAAGCTAACATTGTGAACAAAAGCACACTAGTGAGTACAAGCTAACTAGCAAGAAAATGAAAGTGAGAGCGAAAGCAAAGCTGTGACTGAAAGAAAGCTAATCTCGTGAGCTAGGGTGAACTAGCGAGCAAAAGCTAACTAGCAAGAGAAATCGAAGCTACTGTATTGCGTGATAGAAAACTAGCCAGTGAAAGAAAGCTAAGCTACTTAGCGAAGCCTAGTTAGAGAGAGAGATTTAACCTACTGAGGGAAAAAACTAGCAAGTGAAAACAAACCTGGGGCGATGATTTGTTGCTTCTTGATAAGTTCTTCACAAACACATCCCTTACACACACCTACCCCACAGTGCTGTGGAATTCTCAAATCCGATTGATCAGAAGGTGTTGATGATTTTTCTGGAAAAATGTGTAAAATCACTGTTTCTATAGTAACAGAAACGTTCTTTCGTTCACAGAAAAGTTCATTCGCATGTATTTGTATTCTGGACGATCTACATAACCAAAGACTTAATGAACGATCACTGATGCGGTGCAGTTTTCCTTGAAGAGATGTTTATTTAACATTTATGGAAGGAGTCTCCAGTGTCAGTCAGGAAGTTTTCCAGATGGAGGACTTTGCGGTTTCTCGGAAAAACACGACAAGCTGCTTTTTTTCGTTTTATTAATTTCAAGAGAGAGAGAAAAAGAGAGGCTGGTGAGGGAACGAATGTTTATTGCTGCTGTAGCGTAAGTGAGGACAGGAGCGAACTTGTTTCGATAAGAATCAATGTAACTATAAATGGATAAAAAATTATGAAGTGTGAAAAGTGGAAAAATGGATAAAAAATTCTGAAGTGAAAGAGGAATAAAACACTTATGAACGTCAGAGTGGTAACAGTAACCCTGCTTCATGACACCACCCCGTCGCTGATTAGTTTCCTATAACAGCACGACACGCGGTGTGTTATTCCTCAGTTATTAGACGCTTTGGTCCAGCTTTCCCTAGGGCAGAGCGTTAGCGGGTAGCGGGTTCTGCATCAGCGTCCGAGTTCAGATCTCCTCTGAGCGGCGTGTGAAGTCTTCTGTTTTCTGAGACGTTGAATTCCTGTCCAGGCCTCGACATCCCTCATGACATCAGAATAATTTCTGAAGGCGTGAGGCATTCTGCTTCAAGGACGGATTCGACCCAATTTCTGTTTGAACTCCTTTGATTGGGAGTTTAAAAGGCTGTTTGAAGCATGTGTAAGCTCTGCCGAGAACCCCGAGGGCCGGAGGAGCTATGTGACTGGAATTCTGTCATTTTAGCCAAGGTTACGTGCTTCTGAGCCGCAGATTTGCATTGCTAATGGAGCGCTACGCCATGTCACGAGTCACGGCTGCTTTGTTCTGTCCCAGCGAGCACAAAGACGTTTAAAAGGCGCGAGATGGTCGACTGGTTACTCCGTAAACTCCTGGATTATTATGTATTTATTCATCTTGCAGGAAATACAGTAAAACTAAGAGGAAAGGTGCTTAGGTATGAGAGTGAGGAATGTAAATCTGGACCTGCTGAACAATCCTGGGAGTTTAAGGGGTTAAGGATCGATGTTAAGATGTTAATGTTAATTTGGTTGCAATTAAACATATTTTAAGGACTCAAAAAATAACAGTTACAGGATTATGTTTGAACCTGTTCGAGATTTAGATTTAAAAAAAAAAAGGATCTATAAAATTAAGATTTTTTTAAAAATAAGGGTTATATTTTGAATTCATATAGATTTATTTATATATTTAATTTTTATTTTTAAATAAGGATTATTATTTTAATTATTAGTTGTAGACAGTAGACAAAAAAAATAAGGAATATATTTTAAAAATATTATAGCTTTAAATCTTTAGAAAAAAGGACCTTTAAAAATATGGATTATATATATATTTTTTTGTAATATGATCATTTTAGATATTTAAAAAAATATGGATTAAAGAGATTTATTAAACATACAATTTGCTTTAGATCTGATTTTCAATATTAAAAGAAGGAAATGTGATTTCAGGACCGTCAGAGCGAGCGAAGCTCTTTTATATATCCAGATTTCTACATTAAAATCAACGTTATGTTACATTTCGCATTATGTTACCATTATTTGTGTAAAAATATCCTTTGAATTTCCTTACAGTGCATATTCAGATCTCAGGTCAAAGTGAACCAGAACTCCATCTTTTCCTGAATAACGTGTTTTTTACGGGACAGTTTGAGTCAAAGTGCTCATGTGTCACTGTTACCCACAAAATGCAGTCCTTGTGTGAAAAGTGCAGCGTTCGAGTTGAAATTGGACTTGTGGAATTCTGCTGGCGTGATAACGGTCATCCACAGGCGTCTCTGGTCAGTCTGAGCTCACTGGGGTTTCTTTATTAGCAAGGTAAAAGCCAGGCCTCGGCAAGGGAGCAGCAGTGCTGGGGTTGTTTTTTTTTTTTTTTTTTTCCTTGTCTGATCTCATCAGCTACTGCTAAAGGAAATATAAATCTCCCGGGATGTCAAATGTCCTGCACGGAAATGGTGTACCGCTGTTCTGCTATTAGGCATTTTCATTTAGCTGACACCTCCTATATGGGCACTCGGAGTGGCATACATTTGTTTTACTGCTGTCAGCAATTGATCTCTCTCTCTCTCTCTCTCTCTCTCGCTCTCTCTCGCTCTCTCTCTCGGACTCTGCCCTTAAGACAAATGTGCTCCACTTTCTGTGGGTCTGTGGATCTGTTCGTTCACCCGCAGCACTTCACACACTTCTCATGGCTTCCTTTGAAATATCTTAAAGATCTTGCTGCTATTTAATCTTGCGGCGAAGTGTCTAGCAGCATTAGTGTGTGTGTGTGTGTGTGTGTGTGTATATATATAATGATATAGAAAAGAAACAATGGCAAAAGAAGAAACTGTAATTATTGTGTGCTTCAGGCAAATAGTGTTGTCAATACGCAAATACACGAACAAGTCGTATATGAAGGCTGCGTTCAATTCATGCGGCATTTTAGCGTTTCTGAACACAACCCTGTCGTGTTCTCCTTCTCGTTGCGGTTCTTTAGGCAGGTAAGAACACAGCAATCACACTACAGTGCAGACCAAAACAGCCGAGAGCTTCTGATGGTCATGGTCTGAACTCTCTGAGAAACCAATCTGAATCTGAATCGACTCACTCGCAGGAAGTGAATCAAACATGCAGAAATGTCATGTGATACATAAAACGTTTAAAACTGGGTATTTATATAAAATGATCTAATCACTTATTTATCGTTTACTCCTAGTTCAATGTGCTTGGGTGGTTGTTGTTGATCTTAGTCGGTTTGCTGAGTCTGAATCAAAGCGAATTTTATACTTTTGATTCATTTACTGTTTGTTTTGGTTTGTTTTTTTGAGACTCCATAATTTCGAATTCGAATCTGCAGAACATGAGGCATTTCTGCGGTGCTACGGCTCTGTGCTTTGGCTCAGCTTAGTAGCTCACATCTCCAAAACAATGCTGCAAACCAAAGCACATGGCATGGCATGTTTGATTCACTTCCTGAACGTGAGTCGATTCAGAGTCAAATTGCTTATTGAATTTGCTGTACTTGTAACGCTTTTCAACATCTTACTCCATTAACAAGCATCTCATAGATGATGCCGTGTCTTCCTAGGTTCTGACTCCTAACTAACTGCCTCAGCCCGTTTCACATCTTTCTTTTTTTCTCTCCCTCACTCACACTTTTCCTCTCTGTCTATTTCAGGATTGGCATTCCTGATTCAGCCGTGATCAACAATCACTTGTCCTGTGGTCCATCTCATCAATCACTGCTGCTCCTCGTCTCCACTGCCTTTCCACACAGAGAACAAACTCCGGAGCAAACCGTCCACTGCTGGATATCTTGTGCCTCTTTGTCACCCCACATCGACTTTTTCTCGCCCTTCGTTTTTCTCCGCTGGCCCACACCATGAGCAGGAGGAGCCGTGGGGAATGGAGCGGACTGACAGCGCTCAGCATGTTGGTGCTGGTCCAGTGGGCGGGCAGCTGCTGGGCCATGACGCTGAACTCCGCACCACGCAGAGTCGAGGATCAGGACTCGGTACTCCACAGACACAAGAGGAACTGGGTGTGGAACCAGTTCTTCGTCCTGGAGGAGTACACGGGAGACGACCCTCTCTATGTCGGCAAGGTAAGTCGCTC
>CM074965.1:2065045-2078384 GCA_037577455.1 Pangasius macronema | reverse complement strand
GTGTGTGTGTGTTCACTACTGTGTGTGTGCACTTGGATGGGTTAAAATGCAGAGCACAAATTCCGAGTATGGGTCACAAGTCACTTTATGATGGTGATACATAAATATGCTCTCTACTTTCTACAGTTTACAGTGAGAACTCTAAAAGGTTCCTGTTGAGAGGTCAAAGACGTTCATAGTGTTTTCTTATTATTATTATTGTTATTATACATCTCTACTTTGTATACTACACAGAGAAGTCACTGAGTAATCATTTTAGGCCATTCAGTTAAACGATTCATTCAGTGCAGCCTGATCATACCACCGTCTAAGACTGGCAACTGGCAAAAAGCCAATAATCATCGCCACTTTATATTTTATAATACGCGTGTACGTCCGTCTTAAGAATTATTTTCACACACAGACCGACACGCTCTGGAAATCTCCAGCTCTGACTGAATGATTCATGAACTTCATTGACTCATTCATCTTGCTCATGACCAAAAGGATTCGCTAATGAGAGAGGAAGAAATCTCCATTTTGACCAAAAAGTTTTGACTCAAACACTGATCCACTGAGCAAAAGATAAGTGAAATAGTCTTAACTGAAAGATTCGCAAACTCAAACACTGATCCGCTGAATGAGTGAGGAGTGAATCTCAATCCTGACCGAAAGGATTCAGAGTCAAACGCTGATCCGCTGAACGAGAGAGGAGTGAATCTCGTCATGACCAAAACGATTCACTGACTCAAACACGCTTACTCGTTGAATGAGGCAGGAGTGATTCTCAGTCATGGCTGAAAGATTCAGTGACTCTAACGCTGATCTGCTGAACAAGAGAGGAGCGAATCACAATCTTGAGCAAAATGATTCACTGACTCAAACACTGACCCGCTGAACAAAAAAGAAATGTATCTCGGTCATGACCTAAAAGATTCACTGAGTCAAGAGACTAGGATCAGGTTCGGCAAACACGTAGCTGCTAATTCGACTTGCGCAATCCGTGACTGTTTAAAAACCACAAACAGATAAACATATAAAAGAAGCCTGTGTATAGTTGTGAAGCCTGTCCACAGCAGTGAGTGCTACTGATTCGTCCACTTCACTAACTCTTATTTTGTAGAGTCGGCTAATTTAAATACACGAATGTACAAGCTGCCGGAGGTCACCTGAGGTAGCGATAGAAAACACAACTACATCCTTTCAGCAGCACTAATAAGCTCATTCTTTTTCTCTCTCCTCTTTCACTCTCTGTGCAGTTGCACTCCGATGTGGATAAAGGTGAAGGCAGGGTAAAGTACGTCCTCACTGGGGAAGGAGCCACCACCATCTTCACAATCGACGAGAACACGGGCGACATCCACGCCACCAAACGCCTGGACCGAGAGGAGCAAGCCTACTACACGCTACGTGCTCAGGCCCGCGATCGCGCCACCAACCTGCCTGTTGAACCCGAGTCCGAATTCGTCATCAAGGTGCAGGACATCAACGACAACGAGCCTCGGTTTCCTGACGGACCGTACCAAGCGCAAGTGCCCGAAATGTCTCCAGTGGGTGAGTGTGTAGAGACTAAATGTAGCGTTGTAAAGTATAATGGTTAAAGATGCTAATTCCTCACAACTCCAAAGCCATTGATTATTGATTAAGATCCTCAAAAAGAAGTGAATTTGCGTGTGCAGTTAGCGGACATGTTGCAGGTGAATAACAAAGAAATAAGTCTATATAACCAAGTGTGAATGAAACATATCAAGAGTAATGCTGATAAAAACTTGCTCCAAATACGACGCTAGCTTCCAGCAAATGCAGTCATGAGTGTGTGTTCTGTTTAAGGTAAATAAAAAGCTTTTAATACTGAGATAGTTTCAGGAACAAAATGGAGGATCTACTTTGTCTTAAAATGGCAGAAACGGGTTTCTGCAAATTTAATACCTGCCCTTCAGTCATCTTCATCTACACCCAACTCCTCTATTCTTGAATTTCTGTGACTTTTAGGCTGCAGAGGATCACAGTGCAGGTGCTAAATGAACACATTTGGACTGACTCCGCCTTCTATTTTGCATATTTAATTAGAAACAAAGCGAGTTGCGTATTCATTAAAGCAAACGCGCAAAAAAGCGGATGTGAGATTTTCCTGAAGTAAAAAAAATAATACTCTGTTAATAATTCAGCTTGAACACTTACTGCTTGTTTTATTTATTTATTTATTTATTTATTTATAATGAATAAATAGATAATACTTCCAACACTTCAAAGGTACACAAAAATGTGTGTGTGTAAAATCGTGTAAAATCATTACCAGACTTCGAGTTTGCACCAATTGACCTGAAACAACAGTACTACACACACACACACACACACACACACACACACACACACACACACAGCATTGGCTATAAAGCAGTCAAAATGCGAAACAAAACAAACAGAATAATCTAATTTCCGAAGCTGGAGACAATTAACTTACAATGAACTGCAGAGTAATAGAGCACGGAATGAGGGTCAACATCTCCTGCATCAGGGCAGGTGAAACACAACCACACACACACACACACACACACACACACACACACACACTGAGAGAAGAGTGCTGAAGATGGGCCGTGACTCATCTCTGCTGAGCGTCTAACGCCTCACAGTGATGTGGCTCTTAAATCCTGATGAGTTTGACCTTGCTATTGACTTCCTGTTCAAATACACAGGTAAAGTGCAAACTCATATTTGTAGAATATTCTGGAAAGCAGAAGAGTCTGTTCACTCTGAAATAAATGATTTATGTAGGAAACGGCTCTTTTACAATTCTGTTCAGTTTGCCGCAATTGAACGGTTTTGTGATTACGCTTAAACGCAGATAGAAATCGTTTGCGCCTTTGTGCAGATGTCCGTTTGCTAAGAAGCGCTAAGGGTTTGTGTGTCACAGCACTCTCTTTAACACACACTCGTCCACATTCTCTCGCGGCTCCGAAGTGGCCACTTGAAGCACAAGGAGATTCCTCAGTCCCTGGGCAGGAAGAACAATGAGCTGAAGTGAAGATTTGTCCCATCTGTTCTTTATAATCTACACAAAAAAACAAAAACTTCACCAGCAAATGGAGTAAAGCTATTATTCGTTTGCCCTGAGCTTTGTTTCCATTTTTCGTGATGTCTCAGTTCTTTACAAACTTCATTTGAGCTGATAAAATAAGACTAGGTCTTAAGATCTACTGACAAGGATGTGTAACAAACAAGCACAGTGTGTTAAAGACGTCTGACGTTGTTTCTGTCCAATCGCAGAAGTTCCTCAAATTTAAATATTACGTAAATATTTTCATACACAAATCCCAGCCACATTTACAAAGCTCACGCTAACACTGCTTTTCGTTATACTCGCATACGTACGTTGATAAACGTCAATCATGCAGTTGTTCATGCTACGGCTGATTCACGTTTGGCCACGCCCACAAAACTCCATAACAGACACAGATTCCTGAAAGCTGAAAACAACAAAATGGGGACTGATACAGGGGTTATAGGGTTATATGATACAATATCAATATCGTGATTAATTATGTCACGATACACATTTTGTAGGTATTGCGATACATTTTTTTTAATAAACGTTTTATGTCTTTTAAATAACAAACCTTACAAACCCTGGACGCAGATTTGATGAAGTTTTCTACAATCTTTGGATTTGTAAAATGTTCATTCTGAGAGATTTGTTTTGTTTTATTTTTTAAGGTTTATTTAAAAATTGGATACAGCATCATTATCATCATGCTGGCAGGATAACGGTCGTTACCGTGTATCGTCAAAATCTTTGTAACCCGTGTATAGGGTGCCATTACTTTTGTCCTGCTTGAATGGCTAGTCGTAGTTGTTTCGTTGATTTAGATCTAGTCCTGTTTTTGACTCCTCGACTCTGCTAGGTTCTTCAGTATGCTTGATTGTTGATTCAAGGCTTTAAAACAGGTCGTAAAGATTTAAGTTATTAACCGATTCCTAAACTTTACTCCTAAAGAGTTCTCGTCAGAGAGCAGATGAGGTTTGTTTGGCACTGTTTAACCACGCAGAGCGAATA
The DNA here is from genome assembly GCA_037577455.1 of Pangasius macronema. Taxonomy (NCBI): domain Eukaryota; kingdom Metazoa; phylum Chordata; class Actinopteri; order Siluriformes; family Pangasiidae; genus Pangasius; species Pangasius macronema. The sequence goes on along the minus strand of CM074965.1, from coordinate 2,074,348 downwards.
AAAGCTGACAGTCAGAAGCGCGAGTCGACACGCTGTTTTATAAACGTAATTAACATGCTGCCCACCAGCAGCTGTCCAGACCTGGGAGCAAAGCCATTAGCCTCTGCTGAAGCAGGTGACCCCGCTCTCACCCACTGCTCCCGCAGATCAATTTAAAATCATTACGCCCGAGCACTGATGAATGGCTCTGATTAACGGGAGAATGATTAATTTAATTTGGTAATTAAGGAACAGGAGATTGTTTATGACTGCAGACCTTTCCGTGGCACCTCGACACATCACTCGGACTCCCGGAGTGGAAATTCATAACAGATGCTTATGAGCGCAGTCCCTCGTGCCCGGTCATTTTTCACAGACAACGGCGCTATTAAGATGCTTAAAACATCGTCGTCGGGGCTCCTGAGCACCCGATGTTTTCCGTCTCGCTGTTATTGAATTCCATTAGCAGCTGGAATTGAGCTGCACTCGGATGAAATCAAACCGAGAACGTTCGAGTGTGCGCAAAGGGGAGACAGCGTTATAAAGCACACATTGGATTTGTACTGATTAGCTAATCATGCAGACGAGCTGTACAACGGCCCGAAGATTGGATGTCATTCTGATCTGATAGAAGATCTGTAGGAATTCGAAGACGGATCTGGCGAAGGCACGGGAACGAGCCGGTGAGTGCGAGCTCCACGCTTTCCACATGGTTTGTGAGAGACGCTTGGAAGTACACACTGTTCTTGCTCAGAACCAAACAACAGCCCTCCCTCACAAAACCATAAATCACTTTTTAGCAAAAGAAATAATAAGCTTTATTGGTAACACATCACTCGATGACATAAGCATCTACATAAGCCCTTCATGACTGTTAATATAAAGCTACGTAAGCATTGATTAATATGTCAGGTGGCTGTATATTAATGTTAATAAATGTGGCTGTATTTTCTCGAAAATGTGCTAATTTGTGACAACACTTCACTAAAGGCCTATCTTTTTAGAAACGGTACACGAAACCTGCATAAGCGCTTCATGATTCATGACATACAGCTACNAGCTACATAAGCATTCATTAATACATTAGCAGTCATAAAGCCTGCTTTAAAAACAATATGGCCATTTGTGAGAAGAGAACCCTCAACTAAAAGCCAGGTTTGTTTTTTGGTATTTTTTGTTTTAATGAAGATACATGAAACCTACATAAGCCCTTCATGACTAATTACATAAGGCTACATAAGCATTTATAAATGTTTTTTCAAACAAAACAAAGCAAAACAAAACTACGGATGCAGTAATTTGTGATAACGATTCACTAAAGGTCTGCATTTTTAGAAAAGGTACATGGAAACTACATAAGCCCTTCATGACTTGTGACATAAAGCTACATAAGCATGTATTAGTTGGTCACTTGTCATAGTGGCTGATTCCACACACACACACACACACACACACACACACCCTCCTTCCCCCCCAAAATAAGTAATTATGGTAATTTGTGATAATTCACTAAAGGTCTATATTTTTAGGAAAGATACATAACACCTACATAAGCCCTTCATGACTAGTTGTAGTTGTACGTACTCGACGTGTGTGATGGATAAGTATTATAAAGAGTATTTTTTTTGCCAGCATTTATTTATTTATTTTTTCCAGAGAGCACAATGAAGTGGTGTAATTAATTTGGAGCGTAAATCCACACCACTTTAAGTGGAAACCTTTAAGAGGAAAGAAAATTGTTATGAAAGAAAAACAAGATGCTTAATCTTTTAATCCTGTTCAATTCAGCGTCTTTATAAATCGCACCATCAATTCTTTCTAATCTACTAATACAGCTGCTTCTCCACTCCGCTCCTGATGATCCACAGCTTTTGTTTTTTATTGAATGATCCAGCTCAGGAAGGGTTTTAGCTTGGGAAGAGCTTCAGCTGGATTCTGGGGTGCGTTTGCAGGACAGTGTGTCCGCAGCAGTGGATCTGAGAAGCGCCGCAGTAGAACGCAGGAGATCCAGCGCTGTCGAATTAACGCCTGACTTCCTGACGATCCTCCGAAACGCGACCCGAACGAACCTCGGCTTTTTCTTCAGCATGCGCCGTTTACAGGGTCGAGTAAAAATGCCTCGTGTGGCTTCCACAGGACTTTGGGCAGCATGTAAATCATCATAATTTGCGGTGAATTTGAGATTTCCAGAAGCCACGAATCTCTTTAAGGAGTGGGAAATTTCTTAAAATGTGAAAGAGTCGGATTTTTGGGCACAAAAGTGCACTGCTGGTTTTCAACACTGTAACAAAATGACCTTATAAACATGCGATAAGGATTCCTGGCAGCAGAATTGTCAGGTCATTACCATAATGAATATTTACAGCGTTCTCACAGTCATGACAGAATTGTACTCGAGTTTTCTTTTTTGTTTTTCTCCCAAATTTGGTCATTGGCCAATCATACAACAGCTACTCAGAGGAAATCGCTATCTGCCCTCTTCTGCATACACGAGCTCGTACGATTGGTTAGTGTCACTAATAACCTGATTAAAATGTGTTCATCATTAAAGCAGCCTTTTCATTTCAGGTCTCAGAAATATGCAAAATGAAAAGTTTTAATAATTACGATGATATAGAACATAAATAACTGTGTATAAGATAAAGACAAAACGTTTTCGAAAAGAAAGATGACATCATTGTTCCTATGGTGATAAGCGCCATGCGCTCATGTTTGTTGTTGTTTGTTTGTTTGTTTGTTTGTTTCTGTTTTGGTCCTGTCTCCGCCCCTTGCTCCATCATTTGCTTGTTACCTGATTGTGTCCACCTGTATATTGTGTATTAGTTCTTCATTAGGTTGTTTATTCACGTCGCGAAGTCTTGTCATGCATTTGTATGTTTGAGTTTGTTTCTGTGTTCTGGTTTCTTGGTTTTCTTTATCTTTTTAAAATACGGAGTATCTGTTTTTGTTGTCTAGCCTCGATTTGGTTAATAACATTACTATACTATGTTTTTATAATACCACACACTTGCGTCGCGCCTCATCGCACAGCGTGTTACAGATACAGATTATAGGTATGCTATATTAGCGGCTAGTTTTATCCTTGCTGCTAACCCTGAATTTAACCTTTGTAAACTCAATTTTTGGTGCAAATTGTTAGTCTTACTTAAGTCTTTAAAAGTCTTACTTAAAAACAGCTCGTTCGAATTGTCTACTAATCGACGTCACACTTGAAGGAGTAATAGATTTCTCTAGAAGGGATGTAACACTCGAAATACGGGAAAACAGCTGCTAACTGCATATAAACAGAGCGTAATGCCATTGTTTATTGTTCATTCGTTAATAAGGACGAAGGAGCTCTGAATGTTCGATATGAGAGAAGTGAAATCTGATAGGAAGCAGCCCAGTGCGGCACATGATGGCGCAGGATTTCAGCTCCGTCCCATTTTTTTTCTTGCGGGTTTACTCCCAGCGGCGCTCTCCAGATGTTTGCGGTTTCAGATATGACACAGACCGGGCCTGTCCCCAAAGGTCTTATTTAGTCCTTTTTACGAGCAGACATGTTAAAGGGTAATCTGTGCTTCTCCCGAGGAGCACCACAGCCAACACCGGCCCATAAATCGTGCTCAAATGAAGGCTCGGCACTTTCCATTAAGACGCTTTACAGCTTAAATAAAATCTATCTGGGAATTATTATCCAGGCAGTCAGGCAATATTAAACTTGCCTTTTGCGGTCTCGCAGCCGAAGCCAGACGTCTGCGCTTGGGTTTTAAAGGACGAGTTCTGCACAAGGGACATTTGCATTCATCCAAAGGAAGCACACAGTCGAGAAATGGAAGGGTAAGGCTTAAGAGTCGAGGGGTTCGAAGTCACAACCTTCAGGTCATTAGGACACAAGCTTAACCTCTGCTTTATCGCTTAAAGCTGAAAGGCTTATCTGATAATCTTTTCGAAACGTTTAGAATTGTGAACGGAGCATCGGGCCGTGACGATCATAAAAACACCAAACGCAACTGAACAGGCAACACGTGAGAATTTTTGGTCTGGTTTTAATTCTTTGTGTCCTCGTGTGCTTTGTGACTGTTTAAGGGCAAATGCTGATTTCACTGAACATGTGGAAACAATCAGGGAGGAATAAAAAAGGCAGAATAAGATGCATGACACACAAGCGTGTAGCCCACAGCCCGGATTTTTCCAGCTTCGACATACTCATCTACGTTCAGCGGAGATTAAAGTGCCTCACTCACACCTGCACGTGTATGTTAGATGCATTAGGGTTCTTAGGATTTCTTTTTGCCCAGCCTTCATGCCGTGGCGTCGTGTGTGCCTTTGACTTTGGAACTATATATAGCTGATTTAAAGGATGAATTCTGCAAAATTACAAAATGGCCACTTTAATAGAAATGGAGTTGATCCAAAACATGTTTGGTGGCTGATGTTTGCTTCATGGGGCTTGTGATGGAAATCTAGCGCACCTCAAATCTTCCTGTAATCTATAAACGTGAACGAAACGTCAAATACCCAGATATAATATGGTATGTTATGGGGTGACCATCTTGGACAAATGTCCATTTTACACACACAAAAAAAGCTCAGATTTAATTCTTTCCAGTTTAAAGTTTGATACCCTGATTTGCATATTTTTGTCCGTGAGACAACTTCCTGTTATCGCTTAGCTCGATGTTACGTTATGTTACGTTATCGATCTTGACGTTAATAAGACAATAACGCAGCTCGTCATGTTACCGAGAAACCACGGGGGCGTAAACTCCTCTGTCCTGAAGATGTCGGAAAACTTAATTACAGCTTTACGTTGGACTGTTACAAAGCGCTGACACCGGAGACTCCTTCCGTAAACGTTAAATAAACTTCTCCTTACAGAAAACTTCACCATAGCAACAATTACACACATAGGAAAATCATCAATGGCATAATAATCAAGCTAGATGTAATACATGTGCCAGAATATAACAATCTAAAGGCGGCCGTTGTTGTCGCCTCCACAGGTACGTCGGTGGTGGAGGTGAAGGCGACGGACGCAGACGATCCCACATACGGCAACAGCGCCAGAGTCGTCTACAGCATCCTGGAAGGCCAGCCGTATTTCTCAGTGGAACCCAAGACAGGTACAAACAGCAGCACAACAACAACACCCTGGTAAACAGTGTTCTGGGTTTGGGAATACGAATGTGCTGACAGGGTTCCACACCTCACCTCTTCACAGCACAGCCTCCTGAGTAAAGAGGACTGAGAGGTTTGGGATAAAATTTGGGATAAAATAAAGTAATGGGATAAACTTTGCTGATGTGAGATAACTTCAGGGTTTGAGACGTAAAGACAAGAGTTTCAGGCTTAATTAGTGAAATAAATGTGATAAATAAAGTGTTATTATCGCTATTATCACACAAGTTAATAAAGGGACAAATTGATTTAAAAAAAGAAAAAGAAAAAAATTAAATAAACAAAGTATTATTCTCATTTTTATTATTATTATTATTATTATTATTATTAGGGGGCCAAGCACCGAAGGTGTATAAACACCCTATTGTTATTCTACCTCTTCTCCTTTTTATTATTATTCTGGCTAGGGTGTCTACTGCAGCCCATAGAACCATCTGGTAAAAAGTTGTGAAATTTGGCACACTGCTTGGGGAAGGTCTAAAGAACGTTCTGACCAAACTTGGGCCAAGTGCAGTCAGTGCTCTAGCACCACCATTGGGTCAAATCTGGGCCTTTTAATTTTAAATTTAAAAGCCAAGTCAATATCCACCTAATTAGATTTTCGGCCATCGTGGATTTTGTCAAAAACAAACATTTTTTTTTTGCTATGCCTAATACAAATTTTGTCCAATCATCATTTGGCACGCATCATCGTCAGAGTAAGCCTCGCAAAAATTATCTACTCCAAGCGGTTTGTCCGTAATGGGCCAACAAATCTGCCAATGAAGTCGCCAAACAGGAAGTGAGGCTGTATCTCAGCAACAGCTTTGTGCACTGACACAAAACTTGGTAGGCATCTTTAGGACCATGACCCGAGGCTATGCAACAAATTTCGTGCCAAGAAAAAAAAAGTAAATACAATAAAATGCCGAAAATGCCTCCATTTACGTGCCATGTTTGCTACTTCTCCAAATTTGGCTCACATCATCTTGAAACCTGTCTAAACAAAAGTTATCAGAGGAACCTGATATTCAAAACTGTCCTCCTATAACTGACTGGCAAATACATCAAAGACATTTGCATATTGTCACGAGACTTGATCTTCAGGACCCCACCCTATTGCCTCCACAGAGTTTAATGACTGTGCAACCTGTGGTCAAAAACTGTGAGAACTTCCACAGTTTTTCTAATTTAATTTCAAGAACTTGTGCTAAATTCACAGTTCTACATTACTAGTACATTCCTATAAATGCCTAGAGTAAGCTGAAGTGAATGCACGTCAGCATCTGGATTTCGAGAGTACTTCCTCTTTGCCAGTTTGAAATTCATTTGAATTTGTTTCATGACTTACAAAAGTTCTGAAATGATTTTTGATATTTTATATAGTTTTATATACTTGAATCCTTTTTTTTAAAAATTAAATTAGCCTGCTGCTTCATTATGTTAATCAAGTGAACTAAGGTAAATATAAACACAATTAATAAAGAATTAAATAAATAAGCCACTAAACAGAAATTGATCCACATGATGAGCTTGTGATTTAGTCGATAAAAAAAGTAACAGAAGATAATTAACTAACTTTATCTCAGCTTGACAATATTGCAGTCATTTCTTTGTGAAGAAAATTCATAATCATAATTAAGATGATTAAAGTATGAGTAATTGTGCAGCTCTGGTACATGATTTATAAAAAGCAGGTGATGGTTAAAAAAAAAAAACAAGAAAAGATTAGGAAAAGACCGAGAAAATAGAGTAAAGGGAAACAGTGAGTTGAATAAAAGCTCGATTTGGAGCACAGCCTGTGAGAAATGTTTTCGGAGCATCTGTTGTTGTCTGCAATCCTCAGCCGTGAACGTTGACGTGACCCGACGTGTCTCGTGCGTTTGAGCGGGAATCTCATGATAGAGCTTTACTCGGGGTCGTGATACGTCTGTCTCGCAGGAGCTGGATCGTGGGAGGAAATAATGCAGTTTGAGCAACGGTGACAGCTCATACACTCCCACAGCGAAATCTCACCAACACTCTCCCACGTCTCTGGATGGGGGGTCTCGCTGGACACGGCGGGGAGGGAAACAGAAGTGTAAATATGTGGAGGAGTGTGAGTTTGGGAGCTGGCAGGGAAGTAACAAGAGAAAAATCTTCCCTGTATCATCAAATGCTGAGAAACTAGAGACAGGACACAAAAACAGGAGTTAAAGTTACCTTCAAAAACTGCAGTGTTTTATTCCTCTTATACTGCAGCAAGTTGACACGGTTCATGAGGCAAGTTAGCTCCTGTCGTCACTGTCGGTTCCGTCATGTTCTCTTTCTTCTCTCTCTTGATGTCATGTTACCCAGAAACCTCCTCTGTCCTGAAGATGTCAGAAAACTAAGTTACACTGGAGTTACACTGGAGACTCCTTCCATAAAACCTATAGAGCATGCACTATATGAGCTCCTGTGTGCATTGTTACTATAGAAACGATAACGTATTAGAACAAGTACATTGATATAAACCTTAATATAAGTGATTTGCCTTACAGCTTCTACTTTCAGAGCTGATCTTGTAGAAAATTAATCAACACCTTCTGACCAATCAGATTCAAGCATTCAGCACTGCAGAGGGATGAACTTGGGTGAACATTTCCAACCAAGATGTTTATAGAAAACTGGTATGATTTATGATCAATTCGTTGAGGCTAAATAAGTCTAAAGAAGCTTCGAAATTTATAATGAGTAAGAAATCTGATTCCCAACTGCGACCAAGATGAAACATTTGAATGGAAACACACTTAAACAAGAAAGATTCGACTCTTACTATGGGACATTTGATCAAACAAAGCTGAACACTACCTGAAAATATTATTAATTTATAGCAGGAAAACAAGAAACAAAACAGCAACTGACCAACAGGTTACATCTAGTGACTTAAATCAAATGATATAGCTACAATGTGATTGGCGCTAGTTTTTATATTCTATAATCTTTATATTATATACGAAGCAAAAGCAAATGCCGAAATTATGAACCGCAACCTCGAAAGCTGAGGAGAATATTCCAAGCTGGAGAACTCTGAAGCCCAACGCCCTTCCAACAGAGCAGCAGACCTCAAGCCTGATTATCCACTGGAAATTAGGTCTATTAATGATTATTGACAGGTCCTTCACCACTGCCAGACCACCTGCAGCTGACGGAAGAGCGCAACAGAAGAGAAAACAGTAAAGTGTCTGAAGTGATTAAGACCATGGCATCGAGGCTGCTGTTTTGATTCACACTTCCAGAGCTGGCTGTCTGAACCTGACAATCGTCTGCAGGGGTTGGACACCATTTCTCAAATATCTGTCGGATTTGACATTCGAGTTTCTCATAGCCTAGTTGCATCCCCTCACCATGACCCCATCAACAACTCTGTTTTTCCTACTTTTATTTCTTTCGAAATGTTTTTTTTTTTGTTTGTTTGTTTGACCAATTTTCTCCCAAATTAGTCCAAGCCAATTTCTACCCATACTTGCATCTCCCTTGTCGCAAAATAGCTAGCAAGCCAAGAGGGCCAATTATCATCCAAAGCTCTCTGAAACTCTTAGCCAAGGAACCAAGGATAGTTGTGACAGCTTTGGGATATGAATGTAGGGTCTGACTCACCACTAGACGAACATTTCTTCTAAAATGTTCTGGTTCAATGAAAGCACAAACAAGATTTCCTCTTCCCCACAATCTAAAGCCACCAACCACCTTTAGAAAAAAGGCCACAGCTACAGCCTGAGTCGGGTCTACGGTCAGTTTTGGACATAATCTTTTGTTAGGCTGTGGTTGATTTTTTTTTTTTTTGTAAAGCTGTAGTTGGTTTTGGACAGAATGTTTTCTCAGACTAAAGTGCATTTTTGATTAAATGTTTCTCGAGCTATGGTCAGTTTGGGCCAGAACTTTGTCTCAGGCTGTAATTTGTTTTGGATGGAATTTTGACAAAATTTAGGTTGAGAGACTTTACAACCCTTAAAAAGCTTAAAAAAACAAAATCTTTCCCTATTACAAAGGGTTCCAAGTAGTCTTTTTGGAGGCTTACAACCCCTGATTATCTAATGATACAACCTTAAAGAACTCATCTTCTTCTTCTTCTTCTTTCCGCTTTTCCACAGCGAATCATCACTCTCCACCTATCCCTATCTCCTGCATCCTCAACACTTGCACCCACTAGCTTCATCTCCT
>CM074965.1:2033998-2044043 GCA_037577455.1 Pangasius macronema | reverse complement strand
ACTTTGTCCCCCAAACGTCCAACATGAGCTGTCCCTCTGATGTACTCGTTCCTAATCCTGTCCAACCTCCTCACTCCTAAATGAGATACTCCTTTAACTCTAAATAATGAGAATTAAATCAAAATGATGAAATATTCGTCTGAAATAACAACAACCTTTTTTTTCACAACTTGCAGCTTCTGTAGAAAAGTGCTCGAGTAACACAAACTACACAAGTGTGAACAACAGGCAGACACCTGAGAAACACAGGAAGCGACATCTTTCACCTTCTGCACTGATTAAGAAGTTTTATCTTTTTTATAAAAACGCAGGTTCTCCTTTCTCCTGTCTGTCTTTGTGTTCACTTCCGTTGTGTCTATGGCACGGTTCCATGCAACAGGCTTCCCTTTAATTTATGCACGTCAAAAAGCTTTTCCACATCACTTATAGACATTTAAAATTCACACACATGCAACCTTCGAGTTCTTTTAAAGTGTTTCAGACCCTTACAGGAACAGTGTAAGTGTAAGAAAAATGACTTTCATGGAAACCCAATCCCGGGCTTTTCCGTAAGTCGTTATAGAAAATGCAAGTCCGCACCCCATCAATGTGCATTACTTCATTAAACAAGCCAGAAAAAAAAAAAAAAACCCTCCCACTATTTATCAGAGAGGCGAGAGGCGAGCTGGCGCTGTGCTCCTGTTTGACCCTGCTGTTGTGCGATTCGTGAGCGTTATACAGACCTCGCATACAGTCACTGCCCGCTTAAAGACTTGATTCGGCTTTGCTGCAGTTTTGACACAAGATGGATGATCAGCAGCGAGCCGCGGATCAATTTAACATTATCCCCAATTTAGCGTAATTGAATTCAGAAAACAATCCATCATGCGGAATCAATTGCACAACAATCGGGATATTTTTTTGGTGTGCAGATGAGGTGGGGGTTTGAGGGTTGGGGTGGTTGCGGTGGATTCGGGGGGGACTCGTTCGTATCGACCTCTTAAAAATGATGCAGTGCTGCTAGATTACGCTCTGCCATTTCTCTGTCAGTCCCGGCTGCTGTCCCACGCGGGCAGTGTCCACTAATGGAGATGTACTGGAGTCTGCAGAGACGTTTATACGACCGCAGTGCTGTAGGTAGCTGTGGTTTACAGCGCCGGCTCGGCAGCAGTGCTGCTAAATAAATCGAGAAGGACACAATCACGTACTATATCTTCATAAGCATATATATACACACGGGTATAGACTTGGCTCTGGACTTACAGCCATTAGGAGATTAGGCTGAAAGAGAGACACCGGCGACCCGTAGGCAGGAGCGCCCGGGGCTCATCTCGCTTCTCGGCTCCGCTACCCTGAGCTGTGGAGTAATGAGGGAACTCGGACAGGAAAACAACAACAGCTGCCATTCTGTGATATGAAATGGTGTCATGTCATTCCAATAGTGTGATATAGATATACACTACTGGAATAGCGTGTACTGATATATATATACACTACTGGAATAGCGTGTACTGATATATATATACACTACTGGAATAGCGTGTACTGATATAGATATACACTACTGGAATAGTGTACTGATATAGATATACACTACTGGAATAGTGTACTGATATANNNNAGCGTGTACTGATATAGATATACACTACTGGAATAGCGTGTACTGATATAGATATACACTACTGGAATAGCGTGTACAAAAACATCTTGTATTTCTAAGCACGCGAAACACAGTCACTGTGGTGCACGCGCATTTCTGATGTACAGACCGTATTCACTCGTGATCCACACGACCCCACTTCCAGTCTTTCCAAAATACAGGATCTTACAGTAGAAATGTTTCTGCACATCATAGACACATAGTCAGTCCTTCTCCTCTTACACTTTGCTTTTGTTTGCAAACAGGTATGATTTCATGCCCAGCTCCTAACCGAGCATCTAACCAGTACCTGACCTTTATCTACCTAGCCACCACAGAAGCATATGTTTTAGTGATTCAAGATCAGGCCAGATTTAACATCAAAAAAAAAAAAAAAGAAAAAAAGAAACACAACGAGCATAATGATGAAGTTGTTGCTATAGCTGTTAAGTTTTCCTCACTTCACTGCTGCTATAGCAACAACTTCATCATTATGCTCGTTGTTAATGTTAATGTTCTTAATGTTGGTTCTTTAACAGATTAAATTAACATCAATGATATTTTGGTTAATATTAAAGAAGAAGGAGCTCGTCTCCGAAAGCGCAGAACCCTGCAGAGCGAGTGTCAGGCTTTAAACACACGCAAAATGTTGAATATCAACTGGTTTCACCTCCTACAGCTTTGCAGACGCACTTTAAACAGAGGATGAAGGACTTAGAGAAACATCCTGTTTCTCTGGAAACTACACACACACACACACACACACACACACAGCTTGGACAGAAGGCCTTCAAAAGCTGGGCAAGTGTTTTTCCTTTGCTTTCTTGCGCTCTTGCTCTGAACAGCCCTTGTGTTCGCTGCATTGTGTAGTGAGGTTGCACAGGAACCCTACTGCTCGGATTATAACACAACTGACAGCGGGGCACAATGCCTGTTGATTTATTATTCAGAAACCCAGAGGGAAAAAAATCTGTTCCATCTCTATACCCCATCTACCCCCCTACATATATCCACACACTCACTGCGTCCTCCCTCCTTCCCTATTCAATCACCAACCAGCTGCAATAAGTGTTTTTTTTTTTGCACGCAACTGGAAAAGAAATATTTTTCAGTTCTAATGCTATAAAAGAGAAGGGCTCTTGCCAGCAATTGGACAGGGACACTGAGGAATTAGTATGATTGTTAACTATTAAAACAACGATAAAATAGAAGCACTAACAGGATTTGATGGAGAAGCGATCCCTTTATGTTGCCAGATTGAACTGTTCTCAATGAACAATAAAACAGACCAAACTGCTTCTCATTTATATCCATCAACACGCAATTATTCGCTTCCAGACGTAAATGAAGCATTGATGAAATCCGCTGAAAGATTTTCCAACTTGTAAACACAATCTGGCAACCCTGTCACCTTTTATTCTGGAATGCATTAACATTCAAAATGTCTGACTTTGTTTATGAGTAGAGATTTATGGCATTAAATCGAGGAACTGAGACACCATGAAAGATAAAACACAATGAGCCGTGCTGTCGTAGGACATCAATCATCCACCGAGTTGATTAGTTTCCTTTAACCACACGCCTCAAAGTGTTTTATTTCTCTTATACCACAGCAACTTGCCAATGAGGATAAACTTTTATTAATTAAAGAGCGTTGTGTGAGACATTTCATCTGCTTATTATTAGTTACGTTTAATGCTGTGGAACGTCGGTGGAACAAGTTAGTGAACACACACACACACACCCGGAGCAGTGGGCAGCCATTTTAGCTGCGGCGCCCGGGGAGCAGTTGGGGGATCNCCTGCCGGACCCGAGACTCAAACCCACCACCTTCAGGTTCACCTTCAGGTCACAAGTCCGACTCTCAGACCATTAGGCCACGACTGCCCCAGGCATAATTAAATAACTTACATAACAGCTTATGGCAGAACCATTTTGCTCGCTTGCAGAAGGTTTAAAAGGTGTGTGAGTAACGAGACAATAGAGATGATTGATTTATTAACTCTCTTTAAGAGACTGCAGCTGAATTTGACCTATTCAACGTTTCATATTTTTTGAATACATCACGATTGCCCATTGTGAGCTTTTCAGTTTTGACCGAAAAAGTCCGAGCTGGACGCTAAAAGAGATCCAGCAGCTTCATTGTTTCAGTTTTATTCTGGCTGATGGATGACTGTCGCTCAGAGAGAGAGAGAGAGAGAGAGTGTGTGTGTGTGTGTGTGTGTGTGTGTGTGTGTGTGTGTGTGTGTGTGTCACACCAACCATCTCACCAATTCTGACTCATGGTTTAGACTTCCAAGCCTTGATGGCCTCTCAGTGGGGTGCAATCAGTCAACAGATTGCAGTGTGATTGCGTCCTTTTGTTTTGTTGTTTCGCTTGGACAGAGAGACGGGGGAGAAGAGCTGTCGTCTGCACAGTTTAATTAAGACTGACTGAAGCTGGCGAGAGGCAGCGTCCTCTCTAAAAACCGTCTCGTATTGTGCTTTGAGGATGTTTTTCAGATTGAAGCTTTTTTTGTTTTTATTTTTTGATTCGTGATTTCCATAACGTTGAAAAAAAACCTCCGAGGGGGATTAAAGTGCGGCGAGTGGGACCACGCGAAGCTAATCGGCCCGTCTGATCACGAAACAATTCATCAAACACGACGCAACTTCACGCTTTAATTCAACACCACAATGCCGTTTGATTGTGAAATCTGATTGTCAAAGCTGTTGATGTTGAATCGTTTCGCGCAGGTATCGTTTCCATAGCAACACTTTGTATTTTAAACAAAGAAAAAAGTGTCGTCGTTGATATGGTGACCTTTATTTCTATTCAGAGACCTTTATTTAACATTTAAGGAAGGATTCTCACAAATCAACGATCTGTAACATAGGTTTTTTTTCCGATATCATCAGGACAGAGAAGTTTCCACTTTGACAAGAGGAATTTTTTTGGTTTTATAAACTTCAAGACAGAGAAAAACCAGAGGATGGTGAGGGAACGACGGGTTTACAGCTTCTATAACGTGAAGGAGAGCAGGAACGAACTTGTCGCCCAGTTCACGTAACCATAAATGGATAAATTCGTGTGACACTGTCAACTATTATTAAAAGGTTGTGTTGTCCGTCCGTCATTAAATCTGAACTTGTCCATAGACACGTGATAATGTCTCACCTTCTTGCATAAATAGGTACAAGAAGAAGAATAAAAAATAAAATGGATCAGGATGAATAAGTGGGAGTTGAAAAGTTGAAAAAAATACAACTAGTAATAAATTACACAACTGCGAGTATTTTAACAATTTTGGACAAATGACCAGCGACCATCGTGACGTCCGCGCGCCAGTGCAGCAAGAGACAGACGAGGAAAAACACGAGTACCTTCTCAAGACATGGAACACGAAGGTCAGGTACTCATCGACGCTAATCTGATCTGAGCGACACAGCAACAATACAATAATCATGAACTCGTTTATCCATCAGTGCGATATTCACTCTTTCTCAATTCATCAACTCAACAATCAGGCCGAGCTCGACCAATCAGGCTACATGAAGAGCACGCGTTGGGAAAAAAAGTGCACTCGTCAAACAATCAGCTAACAAAGCCGCTAAACGCTAATCTGGCACAACACGGCAAAGCCAGACGGACCCTCCAGTACACAGCGAGCGTCCTTCACAGCTTCAGCCGTCGCAAATTCGGTTAGACCAGCCGAGCGCGCGGGTCCGCGTGACAAGCGTCAGCAGTGTGACACGGTGCTGAATCAATCAAACGTAATGGATCTAATGTACTTTTGGAAATCAGCTATGTAATTAACAAATGTTACTCCGTCGTAAAGCGCTGCATTTCTCCCACGAGCCAGTTTAGCCGTAATTAATTATTTTTCTACACACAAAACAAGTTCATTTTGTATCAGTTTAGGACTTAATGAAGACAATGAGGAGAGGAGAAACAAACAAACAACCAAAATGATGAGACAACATTCTTGCTGTGTAATTGACTTTCTATTTGTTTCTTCTCAATGAGCCGATGGGGAGCTGAAACACGCTGGAGCTGATATCAAAACAGTCGTAAAAGAAGGAACGTGGTGCACGTGGGTGGTGATGACGGTTGTGATAGTGATGTTGGTTGTGGTGGTGGTGGTTATGATTATGGTGGTCATCTTGGTTGTGGTGCTTGTGGTGATGGTGATGATGCTAGGTGATTGCGGTGGTGATGGTAATGATGATGATAACTATGATGGCTGTGGTGGTGGTAATGATTGTGATGGTAATGATGTTAACTGTGGTGATGATTGTGATGTAGTGATGATGGTTATGATGATGTTATGTGATGTGGTGATGATGTTATGTGATGTTGGTTGTAGTGGTGGTAGTGATTATGGTGGTGAAGGCTGTGGTGGTGATCATCTTGGTTGTGGTGGTGGTGGTGGTGATTATTGTGGTTGTGATGATAACTTTGGTGATGGTTGTGATGGTGATGATGGTAGATGATTGTGATGTGGTGATGATACTTGTGACAGTGATGTTGGTTGTAGTGGTGGTAGAGATTATGGTGGTGAAGGCTGTGGTGGTGATCATCTTGGTTGTGGTGGTGGTGGTGATGATTGTGGTTCTGATGATAACTGTGGTGATGGTTGTGATGGTGATGATGGTAGATGATTGTGATGTGGTGATGATACTTGTGACAGTGATGCTGGTTGTAGTGGTGGTAGAGCTTATGATGGTGAAGGCTGTGGTGGTGATCCTCTTGGTTGTGGTGATGGTTGTGACGATGATGGTAGATGATTGTGATGTAAAGATGGTTATGATGATGTTACTGTTTGTAATGTTGATGATTACGATGATGATGATGATGATGATGATGATGATGACGGACTCTTACCGAGCAGTGTCATGATGCAGGCTAGGATGGCTGTGAGCGCTCCGGTGCTGAGTCCGGCCGTCAGGAGGAAAGCCTCGGTGCCACAGGCCTGCGGAGCTCCATCAGAGTCACACTCGCACACCCGGATGGACAGAGTGTTAGTGCTGCTGAGAGACGGACTCCCGCTGTCCACTATCAGCACAGGCAGACGGTACAGCGGCTGCTCTCGCCTGTGAAATCCTCCACGCTTAGTCAGGATGGACGCCGTGTTATCTGTGAGACCGGAGATGAAAAGATAAGATGTGAAAGAGAAAGAGATTGTCGGTGAAAGGAAATGAGGTGAGAAAAGAAACTAGACGGATCACAGCTACTAGTTTCAAGGTTATTACAAATATATATTTCTTTTATATAATAATATAATATTCTATTATATATTTACTTATGGGCAGTGTGCATAAGGCTACATAATGGCTACACAAGCCAGTAATGACAACTGACATAAAACACTTAAACATTCATAACACTTCAAGCCATACATATAAGCCATATATGACAACTGAAGTATAAAACATTCATAACCCTACATAAGCTGTCTATGACAACCTATTTCTAAAAAAAAATAGTGGTGACCTTTAATTTATGGGCAGTGCTTATAAGGCTATATTACATGACATATCGTACATAAGTGCTTAATGACAAGCTACTTAAACATGTATAAAATGTCAATGATCTGACATAAGTTTGTATTATGGCACTTTGTGAAATGTTATAACCACTGTCTTTGTAAGTGAGTGTATAACCTGTATGTCAGAATAGAACGATACATAAAGTTCAACCTTATAAGTGTTCATATGGGCTTATGACAGTTGTCATGAAGGGCTTATGAGCAGTAGATGTAGTTCACTGCTCAAATCTTTACAGAATATGTTTTTTCAATTAGTTTTGATGCTGTTTTTTTTTTTAATGTAACACGTGCATCTTAATATGAATCGTACTATGTTTATTAAGCCGAATAAAATAAGCGCAGTTCTTGTTATCACGCTCGGTGTTTTGGACTCGACTGCAGGAAAGCGGTTTTATACATCAGTGTAATGCTGCTCTAAGTACAACATATTGTAATACGTCTTCCAGGTGTGTTTAAGCAGATAAGGCATTAAACAGCGCTGTGTAAGCTACCTTTATTGTCCCGCAGGGTGAAGTTGTGATTCCCAGCAGCCTCTGCAGTCAGGGAGAAGAAGAAGCGATGGCCGCTGGGAGGCTCGTCTTTATCCACCGCGCTCACCGTCTCGATCACCTGCGGAGAACACGACTCTTAATCGACTTTGACCTTAATTTATTCCGGAAGATGCCGGAACCCTGCCTCATGCTTTCATAACCTCATGCTTGTTCCAGTGCTGCACAATATCTTGTACAAATCTTAAAAGTAATTCTTTTAAATTATTGTCTATTCTATCGCACATGAAAAGGTTCAGCTGCTGGAGTCCCTACGCAAGCGCTTCAAAACACCTGACATCGGCTTAAACATTCATGACACTACATAAACCATCTATGGCAGCTGATATATACCTGTTATTACTACTTTTTTTAACTGCTGTAACACCTTACTTAATGATAGTGTTCGTGAGGCGACATAGTGACTACACAAGCGTTTCACGACAACTGACATAAACATACTTAAACATTCGTAACAAATAACCATCTCATAACAACTGACTTACACATTTATGACACTATATGATGCCTGAATAAGCCATCTATGGGAACTGATGTACATATATATGTATTTTTTTGTAAAAATTGCTGTAACACCTTAATTAAGCATAGTGTTCATAAGGCTTCATAAGAGCTCTTCAATAATGGCTTTATGACAGCTGACAAAAACCTGCATAAACCATAATAACATTACATAATGCTTACATCAGCCATTTATGACAAACTATTTCTGAAAATAAATCAGTATAAGGAAGACACGTCCTACATAAGTGCTTCATGACACCTGACATAAACCTACTTAAAGATTCATAAAACTATCAACACATTTCCCTTACTTTTTTTTTTTAATAGTCTTTTTATGTACTCTTTACTTAAGGGCAGTGTTCATAAGGCTGCATGACACCTCTTACGTACAGTATGTGATTCATGACATCTGACATAAACCTACTTAAACCTTCATAACACTATCAAGACATTTCCCTTACCTTTTTTTTAATAGTCTTTTTTTTACTACTCTTTTTCTGTACACTGTACACTTGACACTAAGGGCAGTGTTCATAAGGCTGCATGACACCTCTTATGTACAGTAAGTGCTTCATGACACCTGACATAAACCTACTTAAACCTTCATAACACTATCAACACATTTTCCTTACTTTTTTTTTTTTTACTCGTCTTTTTTTACCACTCTTTTTCTGTACACTGTACACTTTACACTAAGGGCAGTGTTCATAAGGCTGCATGACAGCTCTTACGTACAGTATGTGCTTCATGACACCTGACATAAACCTACTTAAACCTTCGTAACATTACAGGATGCCGACATTAAGCGGTCAATGGCAACTGATAAAAAAACCTATTTCCAAAAAAAAAAATCGCAGTAACTTACGTATGCACTTTATGACACCTGATATTAGCCTTCTTGAAACACTTCATCATCGTCGTCATCATTATCATCATTATCATTATTATTATTATTATTATTCACCTCAAGCTCTACCGACTAGCAAAGAAAAAGAAAAAGAAAACAAAACACACACTCTGGGGTTAAATGATCATGTTGTCATTATATTGAGCATGCATGCCTGAATTGCATTCTGAAGTGCGCGTCAAGTGACGGCGTTCAAATCCAATTTCGAGTGGCCATATCAATATGGCTGTCTGGCTGTCTGAAATGAAGTTCAAGTTCTAATCAAAACAATCATGGCACTAGGGGCGTGAGTCAATACGCTATCAGTGATTAGCGATGCTTAGACAGTGAGCTGGGGGATTTGGAGAAAAGTGCTGTGTTTTCGAGATGATTATCAGACCTGTCTGTCAGGTGGAGCATTAAGGAAATTCCCCTGATACGCTGTCGGGGCTTAAACCTGTGGGCCGGGGCTGAGGTTAATACCGAGCAGCTACGCGTCAAGCTGCGGTCAGCACAAAGCCAATCTGCTCGAAAATCTTCTAAACTCCAAGCCACGGTCCAACTGAGAATAAATTCACCCCAGACTTCTTCATATTGTCAAAAAAAACAAAGATGTTATGTACAGCAATTAATAAGAAAATGTGGATGTAAACATAACTAAAACAGATTAGTGGCAGCTTCCCCCCCCCCCATGGTTCAGTCGCTTTTTCTTTTTTGACCATTT
Source organism: Pangasius macronema (assembly GCA_037577455.1). NCBI lineage: Eukaryota > Metazoa > Chordata > Actinopteri > Siluriformes > Pangasiidae > Pangasius > Pangasius macronema. The sequence continues at coordinate 2,034,235 of CM074965.1, read as the reverse complement.
TTGGTATGAGGAGATGAAGCTAGTGGGTGCAAGTGTTGAGGATGTAGAAGTTAGGGATAGGTGGAGGGTGATGATTCGCTGTGGGGAAAAGCCGAAAGAAGAAGAAGAAGATGCGTGACCTCAACATCTTCAGCTCTGCTACCTCTCCTGTCTCTTCCTCAGTTTAGAGACAGTGGCACTGAGGAAGAGGCAGGAGTCAGAGCTAGAGGTAGCAGAGCTGAAGATGTTGAGGTTCTC
>CM074965.1:1984586-2013729 GCA_037577455.1 Pangasius macronema | reverse complement strand
GCAGAGAGCGCTGGTCATTCACTCCCCCACCTACAATCCCTGCCGGACCCGAGACTCGAACCCATCACCTTCGGGTTCCAAGTCCGACTCTCAGACCATTAGGCCACGACTGCCCCACAAATTATTTATGATGCTGTGAATAAACAGGATTGGCTCACAGGATTCCTCGACCCAATCCTATGGCGAGTGTGCTCCGACATTCCTTCACAGATTTAGTTCCTGTGCACAAAAAATGGGAGAAAAAACGCAGTTTCATCGTATCCAATGTCGCATGATATGTGGCTAGAGACACTCCGAGGAAACATTGGAAAGAAGGAACATTGGAAAGAAGTAGCAGAGCTCGTCAGTGCCTCTGGTTGGTGGACATAGCTAGTACAGTTAGCTTGCTTTTCTAATCTAAGAGCTAAGCTAGCCGAGCATGTGACACGAACTCGAATTGCTTTTCAAGTAGTTTGCTTTAGAAGCTATATATAGCTTCTACCATTTTAAAATTCTAGATACCATGCTCACAAGTGACAGCTACAACACTACAATCACTACACGCGGCAAACCATAAGCGATACGAAAGATGTCCCACTGAACGTCTAATCTAAGTGTCTGGATTTGCTCTTTATTCTCATTCCCCGAAGTAGACAAGATGACTTACACACCCCCCTTTTTAGGGACTGTAAATTTGTGACTCACATTAAATGTGGATTTGATCTCATGGGACGGATATGACATTAGGTCTAGAGGTGTAAAACCACCAGGGTAAACATGTTAGAGAGATGTTTAAATAGATGATAGGTGGTATTGCAGTGCAAACCCCCCCCCCCACACACACCTTCAGAGATGGTTTGTTCCACACTGTGACACTTTGTTTTTATTACTTACTCAAACCAGTAGGTGTATATACCACTGCTGGTGATGGTGGTGGGTGAAAGCTCGCAAAAGTGCAAAATGTTCAACTTGACACACACCCAAGCTCAAATTGGATTGATTTTCGGCCTTCAAAGCTACAGTGAAGGGAAACAACCTCCACTTCATCTGCATTCCTGAGAATAATAAATAATTAATAGATTTTAAATAATTAAAATCTAGACAGCAAGCTAGACTAGTTGGTTATCTGAAGATGGGTAGGACTTCCAATGCTAATTAAAAAAAGCCAAGAGTGAAAGCAGCCTAATACGGTAGGTTTTCATTCTTCTGTAGCAGAAGACCAGCTTCAGAAAGCAACCGACTCTTTTTTTCCATCATTTAAAAAAAAAATGACTTTTAGCTAATTAGGGATTTCTAAAGCTTGTTTCATGTCAGTGTCAGCACAGCATGAAATGTTTCCACAATGTTTGTTCATTATTCTAGTGTCATGCAGTGGGTTTAAAGAGATAAATTAACGTGGTGTTGTAATGATGGATCTGTTGCACAGCTCATGGCACTTCTGTTATTTTCTGTAAAGGTCACCGATCCTGCAATGCCAAAGCAAAACAAGAACTCATCCAGGAACTGTGAAATTCTTGTTCAGGAGAGTTCTGGAAAACTTTGGCTCCTGAAAAGGTTCTGGATTTGCTCAAAGGTCAAACAGCTACAAGGCCTTCCTTCCTTCCTTCCTTCCTTTCTCTTGGATGTTGAATGACATATCAGCAGATTGTTGATGTCCCTTCATCTGTTTGTCTTCACACAAAGAGTCTCATCAATTCTCTGCCCTCTCTATTCAAGGACATGAGCCAGGAAGAAGAATGAGCTGAACTTTGCTGGAAATGTTCCTGGGTGTGAACTAGAGAGCATGCAGAGCGCCGTTAGTCACAGCACAGGCCTAAGTGCTCTCTCAGCTCTGGTACTTCATCTTCCTAGGCCCTGTTTCCTGCCAAACGCTGCCTTGTTGCATCAAAAGGACGTAGTTAGACAGAACATATCTGCGAGCTTTTGGCATAAGACTTTAAAAGTCATATCAGCAAAGTGACACTTTTTTTGGTAAAAGCAACAGACATCTAGTTGCAAAAAGAATAAGACTGCAATTACAAGAACCTGAAGGACTTGCAGAAAGCTTGGCCTTTGAGTTCCACAGTCAGATGGCAGCATCGACGGCAGCTAGACAAAGCACTGCAAACTTCTGTACCTTTTATTCATGCCGTCTCAAGGACAGAAGACAATTGGTAAACTGGTCCAGTAGGCATCGAGGTGTGTGCCTTCCTAGGAGGCTGCACCGTTTCATGCAAATGAAGTCTGGAATAGAGATTGACCTGCACCCTTGATCACAGCATCATCATTCATTCTGATTAGGGCACAGATCTGCTGCTCGGTGATGGATTAGCCAGCCTGACAAAGGCCTCCTTCAGGAATTTACAAATCCCTACAGTTCAATCACCCTCGGGCTCTGACATGACAATACTCTGTTTGTGAACCTGCAAAGAACAACACAAGAAGGATTTCCAGATTGTTCTCTGATTAGGTTTCTACTGTCAGTACAGGTTCTAGACATCCAATCTTCGTCTCGATTTCTCCGTTCTGATGTTGAGGAAATCATAATAATAATAATAATCACGTCGTCATCGTCGTCGTCGTCGTTGTTTCCTTGGCAGGAATCTTGACAGGACTTTTTTGTTTCCTGAACATGATATTTGTGTATTCATCCCTCACTTGCTCACTAGTTCATCAGTACTTTAAGTACTTTAAGCTAAGAACTTTAGGCTACTGTCGCTAGGCTACTGTCACTGCATAACTGAACAAGTTAGCCTCTTAAGCTAGCTACAAAGGTTTGAGGTCACATTGTGTTAGAAGGTCCATGGAATGATGTCTGGAAACATACATAAATAAAAGTTAGCTAGGAATTTACAAGCAATTTGCTTATATTTGTAAACATACTCCTTAATCTAAGCAGGTTAAGTCTGCTTAGATATCTGGCAAAACATTCATGAAACTTTTAGTGCGGTGAACAGAATTATGGTTCTCCCAACTCCAAGAAGGAAACCATTATACACAATATACATATACAGTGATATGATCCTGGCATTTATCTCAAAAATGTATTTCCATTATCCTTACCTTTATCTATGATGATTATTCAACCCTTAAAATTGATTCTGACTGATTCAATTGATCGACTGACTGTAAAAAAAGGGGCTTACAACTGAATCCCATGAAGCTTTTCGATGGAGAAATCACTTCAACCGGCTGGATGAAAACTCCACATTTGTGCCTATCATAGCTTGTGGCCCTTTAAGCACCAGCCTCCCGGAAAGTCACTTTGATTGCACCCCTGTCAACAAAGCAGCGTGACCCTTTCATTACAGCTCAGCGAGAATGAATATTGACTTTAAAATACGCCATCGGGTTTTCTCTGTCCTTTGTGGTGCCTGTCACGCTGCACCCCGGCTAATACCAGCCGGTGCCAGTCACCGGGCTGTTGGTTGTTACTGGACTTGTGCTGACTCCTTACGGCGGTTGTGTTTGTGTGTCTGAATGCTAATCTCCCCCCAAGCCATCATAAAGGAAGAGCGAAATTGGGGAGCATTGACATTGCATCCTCTAGTCTGTTTTCTATAAGGTGCCCAGCACCTGGTGCCAGTTTAAAGTGAAATACTGCACAGCTAACCCAATCTGACGCAGGCCACACCAGTTCTGCAACATTAGCTCCACACCATATGGCGCTTTGAGTCATATTAATGTGTTTAATGAGGCAATCTTCCCTTCAGATAACATCGATATTGGACATCACCTTTGTATAAAGATAAAGAAACAATATTTACTCTGTGTTATGTCCTTTCTGTGTGAGTTATAAGACTTGGTGGTACTTAAAGCCTGTGTGGGTGTTTGTGTGTGTGTGTGTGTGTGCGTCTGCGAGATGAGATGAGTCATAGGATGAGAACAGGTCAATAAATACTGTGGAATACTGTTGCTTACATGGCTTCAGGGGTTCAGAGTAGGTCATCTCTGAGCTTCTGGTTAAAAACTCTCCCCAGGCCGTGGCCTGTTTCGCAATAAACCGCATTGAGTCCCTTGGTGCTGTTTACGAGTTTGAAAGATGTACAGTAGCTAAAAGGCAGACACTGGTAAGAACTCAAACCTCAAATCTTCTGTGTTTTGTAGTCTTGGGCAAGTTTTCGAATAGACGTGTTCATTTTTCATGGAATGAACCATGGGTTACTATGATTTTGTGTTTTCAGAGATCGACTTCTCAGCAGAATATAACCTAACACACTCGACGCTAAAGCTCTATTTGGACAGAACTAAATCTACATGCATTCCTGGAGTAATTGCACCATTTGCAGGAGTGGCACTGATTTTATTTCTGTCTAGTTCGGCTATGTTTGTGTTCTTCTGCTTTTTTTTCCCCATCCAGAATCCTTAAAGACTTCGCCTTTAACTGACGACGATGAGTGGTACAAATCAGCTGACCACGCACATAGGTATAATTTGTAGAGACAGGCTGATTAAAGGAACTGTAGCTCATCATGTAGCTTTTATTTTTCTAGGAATTTTTCTATAACTGTATGACCACCATCATTGTACATGCCTTAATCATCCACCAGTAGATGCTGCCAAAAGAATAATTAACGATCCAGTAATGTTCTTTGTATTTAAACCTTGAATGCATATAACATATGATCATGAGGGATATGAAAATCAAGGTTTCTAGGATAAACAAGTAAGGAATTGCCATTCTGATGTGAGTTTTATCTCCGAGTAGCTGTGCAAAAAATGTTCTACGCACATCACCGCCATCGTCCGTCATTATCCAATGTCAGAAGCGTGGCAAAACAAAATGGAGGACAGCAGTGACTATATTCGGTGGAAGGATAAGGAAAGCGGTTCAAGATAGATCCAAGAAGTTTGTAACGTGAACGTAGCCTCAGATGTTTCTGAGAAGCTGGATGACCGCTGCTTGAAGTGTCTCAGATTAGGGTTCAAACTAAAGGTTGCAGGAACAGAGCTCGAAGAACCTCAGCACTTCCTGAAGAACCATGACGTGAGTTCTTTCATGTCCACCATAGACCAGCATTACCCATAGAATGAAATGTATTTATTTCCATTCGAGTGTATTTGTATCCGTACCAAAACGAAATTTCACGTTAAGTTAAAAAGTATAAAATAGGAAGGTTAATAGGATACTAATGGATCTAGCAATTACGACTAGCGGCAAACATGTGCGTGTGGAAATGTCAGAGAAATTGGTTTATTGACCTCACACGATAAGTCCTGATGTATAATTTGCTAGTGGTTAATTATAGTATTCTGCATTTTCTCTGATAGGAGTGTGCTTCCATGACATATAGAGGCAAAACAACTTCTATCACGTCCAATAAGAAGAGTCTATCGGAGCACAACCCGGTAATTTTCCAATCAATCCAGGTACAATCATGTGTGTAAACAATTTGGTGCACTTATAAATCATTGTAATGTGCAAAACAACCGAACCAAAAGCAAATAAAAAAAACCTATATTAAAGTTTTAAAGATGGTATTAAAGGAAGTGGATGTGAAAGCGCATGCTGATGCGTTGTAGAAGGTCAACTGCCCCACAGCACATCAGCAACTTATTCAGAAATGTGAAAACCTCAGGGCTGTTCGTGGCTTCACAGTGAATCATTCGGACTCGGTGAATCATTCAGGAGGAATCACTCGTAGTCTGGTTGTTTCTGTTAAATATGAAATACAGTCTGTCTGCAAGACACAAGGAGTTTTAGGGCCGTAATGTGGATTGGAGAGGATTAACCACCGTTACACCACCACTGCGATTGGTCAGAAGGTGTTGATTCATTTTCTATAATAGCAACTCACAGTAGCGCTGCTGCAAATCACAAGTTGTTCTAATACATTATTATTATTATCCTATATTCTATAGTAACAGTAAAAGAATGGATGGTGATGGAACTGCAGTTTAGAGCTGCTATAATGTAAATTATACCAAGAACTAACTTGATTCATAGCAGTTCCACAACATTATAAGTAACTCTAAACAGAACCGTAATCACTGACAGACTGCTGTGGTATAAAAGGAATAAAACACTTCAGGACATGCTTTTATCAGAAAAGAATCAACTTCCGGTTGCTAACAGTATCCTCCCTGCATCAGAGCGCCCTGAAGTTATTTATTTTTCTATAAAAGCATGAGTGTTTTATTCCTTACATAAAGCATTGCTCAGTTCCTTAGCCTTTGCTACTAAGGTTATCTTCACTCAATAAGTGTCAGTCCTTTATGCCTCCTGCAGTGACTTGGAAGTGCTTTTAACATCTTGAGCTGTATTTGCCATTTGTACACAGGAATTTTCAAGTACCACTAACACACACACACACACACACACACGCACACACACAGAGAGAGCTGGCAGAAAGTGAGGTCAGCTATGAAAATCAGATTTTCAAAACGGAGAGTGGAGGAGCATTATGGACAAGATGGAAATTAATAATATCATTGGCAGTCTGCCACAGCAGACTGAAAAATGCCTGAACATGTATTAAAAGCGTTTTATTTTTCATTTTCAAGAATGTGCGGCTTTGTGCGCGGGATATGATCCGGAAAAGCCCGCGTGACCTTAAATGGAAATGAAATGACTTTGCAGCAATAGTTGTGAGTTGTGTGAGTGGAGCGTGGACAATATTGCAAAATTATCACAAAACATGACAGAATAAAATACAAAAATATCTGATAGCACAACAATATTTAGAGAATGATAACATATGTAAGGACTAATCCATTGGAATTCTGGACTTCACAAAATAAGGAGAATATGGTGTCGGTAAAACGGTTTCGGTTGTTTTAGGTAAATATCAATCTTTTAATGTTGTACAACGTCTAAGAAACAGGTTAGTTCCTGTTCTCACTTTCATTACAGTGGCTATAAACAATCGTTCACAGCAGACCGCTAAATCCCAGGCTAGCTACTTAGCTGACATAGTAGCTAGCTAACTCAATGTAGTAAATAAACTAATCTCAATTGCAAGTTAATGCAGGTTTTGATTGCTAGCACTACAAAACCAAGCCTGAGCAATAAACTAATGTTTAGGTTTTTCAGATTAAATGTTCTAGAGGTTCTTTTGAAACAGCTAAGCTAACTGTTTTTAGTGCTAATTCCTCTCATCGCTGTTTATTTACAGTATGACGTGGTACGGAGGTGTTGTCTTGTTTTATCGCTCTCGGTCACTGGGGTTTTTTCACGATCTGAAATATCTCATGAAGGGATTGTTAATTCAGTCTTCCAGAGTTGCTAACTGTCATGAGATGGTGGCTTGGTGTGAGAATTTTTGGGAAGAGCGTGGAGGCTGGGGTGGTGAGACAAAAACAAAACCCATCTTAAAACCTGAATTTGAATAAACAACACCAATTAATCAAACGTTGTGCAAAAGCTAGCCAGCTANAGCTAGCCAGCTAACATTGCCTACTGACCATGCTAATATCACTTGAACAAGATGAACATGATCAGCAATCCTAAATTACATTTTCTTGACCTAACCCTTATTATATAAAGTAAAATTTCACTGATGCTAACACACTTTCATTTTTCTGCTGTAAAAAAATGAAGTGGAGATTGTATGTTCTGAGTTTGAACATCATGGTGCAGCTCTATAGTACTTGCATTCACCAGCTAAGTGGGAACAGAATTGGAGCTGTGGAGGAGAGATTGTGCCATTCGACACTGTTATGAACCAATTTCAGTTCAACATGCTGAAACAATTGGCCTTTAATTGGCTTCATCGGGGAACAGTTTAGCGCTGATGTGTTTGTGTGGAATGACAACGTGAGCCCTGGCAACAGTAGGTGGTACCTGGGGAATCTAGCACCTTAGATATATTTTCAATTTGTTTTTAGATTTCTAGTGATCTTATTAATGGATCCCATTCTAGACTTGATAGCTAGCGTCTTCTCTCATGTTCCAAACCATTTAATGCAACTATTAAGCTAGTCACGCTAAGACTGGCACACAACTGCAACCGCTTACTGCTAGTCATGCTAAGACTGGCACAGAACAAATTCTAGCCTAGTGTTTCTTGATCCAAAGTGACACGTATTTGCACTGCATTAGTGTAGGTTTAACACATTTCCGAAGCCTGACATTATTCAAACCGATTTTCCAGACAAGCGTGGAAAGCAGCCTCGGTGTGGAAGTGCACAATACATCACCTCTCATTAGCCGCATCAGTGTACGCCAACCTTGTTTACCTAGCCCCATCTCCCTGCTGGCACTTGAGTCACATCCTGCAAGGTTTCAGGTTGTGCAGTGGGATTCACAGAGAATGCACATGAGATACGCAAGCACCTCAGCACATGAGCAGAGTGTGGAGACAGATGGCAGGGATGGTATGGTAGGTCTCCTATCAAGAACAGCACCGTCAAATGACCTTTCACCAACAATTAACACTGTAGCTGTGTTTGAAAGCTAGTACTTTGCATAATACTCGTACTAAACTCCACCCAAAAGCAGCATGTAGTATGCACTATGGACTGTATTTAGATTTGTCAGCTAAAATTCAAAGGTTACAACGATATTTAGATGGGGAAAGTTTCTCATATTCAGAGTCGGGTTACGCAGCTGCTTAACTTGAATTTCTGTGCTTGCCATTCAGGTTATTAAAATGACTTTTGACACATCCAGATTCAGTTTGCCAGATTTTCTTTGATAAAGGCGTAGGAGAAGGGATGTTCAGTCATGCTTAGACCAAGAACTTGCCTTTAAGTCTCAAAAAAAAACAACAACCGGGGATAGAAAATATGATTTTTTTTCCTACACTGTCAACTGCAATACGATGTAACATTAAAGCAAGAGATATTTGAAAAAAAAATAATTGTTTAGACTATGATATACAAATGATACAATGACTGACATGCAAATGAGACCATGATAATATGTGAAAGCAAAGATTCAAACAAACATCTAATAATAGACGTGAACAGTCCTTGTTGTGATAGTCACATCAGTTTAAAGTTCATAATCTGACAATATGTCTTCCACCCACATTATTTACCTGTCAGACTATAAAGTAGCCTTTAATACAGCATATCTTATTTATTGTTGTTTTTTTTTTCGCGAATTGACAGGTTTTTCGTACATTTAGAAATTAATGAAGACTCTAGACTTATGGCTACACGTCTTAAAACAATACACATCCTCACGACACATACATGTAACCCAACTCTGAGTTCAACCAGACAGTACAGGTGCTAAAGTAAAGTGAGGAGATGTTTAATCTGGACAGGTTGAGGCTGAGATGCATTTGTTTGAATAATTAATGGTTAAATGTACTCTACAAGCAGCAGTGACTTACAGTGAGGAAAAATGAGAGTGTTGGCGTGTTTGACTGCTGCCGATTGTTAAAGCGAGTGTGCTCCAGCTAAAGATAAAAAAACAACAAGATAAATGATATGTCCATTCAGAAAAAAGGTCCACATATATATTACTATTGGGAATTGGCCTAATGGTTTCCATTAGACATTGTTTCCCATCAGGATGGTTTAAGGGTTTCTGAGTTAATTAATTATGTTGTTATATCTTAATGGAATATTAAGATATGCAAATTCATGGTACTCTCATTTATCCTACCAAGGAACAGCCCAGAATGTCCTTGGGACACACACGATGCACTCCTGGCACCACAGAAGAAGTTTCCCAGAACTTCAATTAATTACCAATTTAAACCTAAGTCCACTTATATTTTGCATAAGACAGTAGGATGTAATGTATTTTTTCATATTAATGATTAACCCCAAAAATTCAAAAGGAGCCCACTGAAATCAGACCATATTCCACTGAGCAACCAATAAAAATCCATCTACACCATAAACAGCAGACCATAATCCAAAGGTAACCTGTAAAAATTCAATAAGAACCCAATAGAAAGCAGACCATTTTCCAGTTCGTATCTCAAAAATCCAATAAGAAGCACATAGACATCAGACCATATTCCAACAGTAACCTGTAAAAATCCAGTAGGATCACCATGGATATCTGACCATATTCCAATTGGTAACCCATAAAAATCCAATAAGACCATAAAAATCGGACCATACTCAAAAGGAAACCTGTAGAAATCCAATAGAAATAAGACCAATGGGTAGACCATAAAAATACATATTCGAATAACTAATCCATAAAAAAATACAAAAGGAACCCTGTAGAAATCAGACCAGATTCCAGTAGATAACCTGTAAAATATCCAACAGGAACCCAAACAGAAACCAATTGATTGGGTATTCAAAATAATAATAATAATAATAATAAGAAGAAGAACCAGATAGAAACAAAGATGATATTCCAGTGGGAATCTTTAAAACTTCAGTAAGAGCCCTATAGAAATCAGACCAGATTCCAATATGTATCCCAAAAAATTCCAATAACCCCACAGAAATCAGATCCTATTTCAATGGTAACGATATACAACCAATAAGAACCTTATAGAAATCAGACTATATTCTACTGGGCAACCCATAAAATTCAAATTACCCTATAGAAATTGGATCATATTCCTCTGATAAAAAAATCCTCAATAAAAATCCAATAGGAATATGATTTAAATTATACAAAAATCCCCCAAAATCCAATAAGAACCCTACAGAAAGCACTCCAGTGAGTAACCTATAAAATATCCAACAGATATCAGACCATATTTCAATGGTAACAATATAAATCCAAGAAGAACTCTATAGAAATCAGTCTGGATTCCAATGGTAACCATTTCAGTTTCAATGAGAACCCTACAGTAAGCAGAACATATTCAAGTGGCTAACCGCTCTAAATCCAGTAGTATCCCCACAAAAGTCTGACCATATTCCAATGGCTAATACTTCAAAATCCAACAGCACCACAGAAAGCAGATCTTATTGCCCATGATCATATAAGTAACCCACAAAAATCTAATAACAACCTTATAGAAACCAGACCATATTCCAATGGGTAATCTGTAAAATGTCCAACAAGAACCCACCACACAAACCATTATTCCAAATGGTATTCCAAAAAAATACAGTAGGATGTATACCCTGTAGGAACCAAGACAAAAATTCCACTGGGGAACCCATAAAATTGAACAACCCTATAGAAAATGGACAACATTCCAATGCTTTACCTGTAGAAGAAAACTGAACCATGTTTCATTGAGCAAACAATAAATATCCAAAAGGAACCTCATAGAAACCAGACCATTTTATGAACATTATAGAAGCAGATCATGTATTCCAATGCACAACCCATAAAAAATAAATCCCAGAGATGCTGAAGTTGTACACTGTGTTACTACACCAAAAGCAAACGAATGATTCATCAATATTTAGCATCAAAATGTCAAGACCCCTGAACAAGTCATTGTATTTGTGTTGTTTGAACGTGTCAGACGAAGGACTGTATTTTCTGCATTTTTGAGATGCGTCAAAAAAAATTCCTTTGGTCTTTCGATCAAAAAGCAGCCTACAAAAAAACGGAGCAAAAACATTAACCCAGGCTGTTTAAAGTGGATTTCAATTATAGATATTGGGAGATGTTGCTTTTTGAATCGAACAGCTTTAAAGATGTAGTAGCGATGATTGACGGGCAGAAATGGCTGCACATATTTGGCATCCTCACTCATAATGATGAGAGAGCCGTTGAGACGGAGCCTGCTGTGTTCTTATTGATCAGTAGGTACTCTTCGACATCGATCTGTGTGTAGTCTTAAAGATACATTTCTGCAGATCTGTTCACTGCTCCAGATGCTTTAACAACCCTGTAAAAATCTCACCTCCATCTTTAAACACGTCAAACAATTCAACAAAAAACCCAAACCTGTCCCAGTGGGATTTCTTCCCCACTGTAGCAGCGGGTTAATTCTTAATCATCTTGGTGCCAACAAGCAGAAACGATTAGATTTTTGACTTTAACGTGGCATCCCTTTTATCTTAACAGTTTTATTCATTGACTGTATGAACAGAATTTCCTCCTCCTCATCATCATCATCGTCACACTTTTAGCTTTAGAGCAAAGTAATGATAAAAGTAAGTAAAGTAAGACACAAGAGGATGGAGTGTAATAGGGCCATGTCATCCAGGAAGCTGTTTCACACATCTCTCTCAGAATCTTCTCGCCCTCCCTTTCATCTGCGCACGAGCTGGAAAACTCGAGGTGACAAAATTCAAGGTGATGGAAGAAATCGTAGAGGAAACTGGAGGCACAGCTAAAAAATATTGTATAACTGTTTCCTTATTGGTTTTCTCATGTCCATATGTTCAGTGTCCACAGTTTGCCTTATTAATTGTGGAACTATGACTCACCTAATCTCAAACTGCGTCCAGGTTTTTAGTGATTGTAGGAAAATAATCAACAACAGAGAGGTGTGATGAAGCGTTATACAGTTACTGCCCCTAAGCCGATCATCCATCCCATACTTGGAATTTGTGCTCTGCATTTAACCCATCCAAGTGCACACACACACAGTAGTGAACACACACCNTCCCTGCCGGACCCGAGACTCGAACCCACCACCTTCAGGTTCACCTTCGGGTTACAAGTCCGACTCTCAGATCATTAATCCACGACTGCCCCCACAGCAATTTGACTTTTACTTATTAAAGAATGAGACATACACTTAATCCATTTACAGGTACATTTAATACTGTGATAAACGAGCGTTCCCTCACCAGCCTCTCTTGTTCTCAGCTTGTTATGTTATAGAGAAACTGCAAAGCGTAAACTCCTCCCTCCTGAAGACTTTCCCAGGGCGGGAAAAAGGAATAAACACTTCTGACCAGTCAGAACTGAGAATTCCACAGGGATTTGGTAGAAAAAGATTTGAATTCCTAGCAGTATTAGCAGATTAATACATTTCAGTTGAGTAGAGAAACCTCTCCAAGATTATACCACAAGCCCAGTCACCTTGACATGTCTAGAAGTCTAGAAGTATCAGGTCACAGGCAGGACAGGAGCGAAACCAAAAAGTGGTGTGTTTTTGAGTACTAAAGCTAATTTCCACCTCCATTTCTGCGCAATGATTAAAATAGACTATCAGAGGAAACGCCTTCTGAAGGATGTGCAACGAATCCCAAAGTCACTATGGCATGAGGCCATTATGTCTTAACCAACAGCTGCTTTTCAGGTGTTCATTAGCATGACATTAGGCCTGTGGACCTACCATAAGAGACTGAACATCTGTCATATATTGAGAACTAAAGACAAAAATTAACCGCAGTCAAGGTTAGTCGTATCATAATCAAATGACTGAGAGCTGCCATATGGCTCTTCACTCTGCCACAATGACTCTTTAAACACTTTATTTCATTTCTTTCTTTTTTAACATTTACTAAACTGATTATTCCCAGACTCGTTTAAGGACACGACTCGGACAAAGCTGCATATTTCCAGCAGCGTCTTGATGTTATCTTTAGCTCCTTCTAAATGCCTGCTCTTCTGGTGGTTCCTCGAGAACGTGGCATTATCCCGCAGTAATGATACTAATTATGTGGCCATTTGGAACAGCCGGTTCATCTGATGAAGAGAAAGGGTAATGTGTAGGGGTTTTTTTTTAAATCATTTTTATCCATCCACACAAAAAGAGCAATCCCGTCTGCCTTTATGTGCAACCAGGTGCTTCTGCACCTCACGTTTCTTCATTGTCGTAAAGAAATGAATGTTTTGATATGTAAATGATTCAATTAATTATATGTATCACTGGATTCTTTCATAAAAAGGTACTCGAGTGTCTGAATGTACTCCATTACACTGCTCTTTATTCAAAAGTCATTGAAAAGACCTTGAGCGGCTGATATTAAGTACGCTCTGCTCTACAAAGTCAAACAGTTTGGACAATTCAAGCATAAATGCACTGGGATTATTTTTAATTTTAGTGCTATGAGTATGATAGTGTTTATTAATGTACCTAGCTTTGCATAAGTATCCCCCCCCTTTTTTTGAAGTGTTACACTCTGGATTTGAAATTATTTACAATTTGATCTAGCTAAAATTCAAAGTTGAAAATATTTTTAAGACGTTTGTTGGTTGAATAAGTATTTACCCTGAGTTGCAGTCTTCTAGGATCTCCTCTATCATCTTTGTACGTCTAGATCTTGATATTTTTTGCCCATTCTTTTTGGCAAAATTGCTCAAGCCCCGTCTGATTGGATGGATTTCTGTGGTAAACAGCCGTCTTCAAGTCATGACATATGTTCTGAAGTCTAGCTTTGATTTGTCCATCTTAACACATTCATGTTCTTGGTTCTCTACTTAACCATACTTTGGCAGTATATTTAGGATCATTGTCTTATTGGAAGGTGAAACTTCCATCCCAATCTCAAGTCTCCTGCAAACAGGAACAGGGTTGACCTGTATTTGGCTCCCTCAACCCTGACCAGTTTCACATTCCCTCCCAATAAAAAGCGTCCCCACAACATAATGCTATCACCACCATGCTTCACAGTGGTGAAGGTTATCTAAGGGTGAAGAGCATTTAACTGGGAATTGTACCATTTGATTTGCACAATGTCTTAACATTTTGTAAACACAAAAGAAAGCATTTGTTGGTTGTGTGAGTATTTACCCTCAGTTGAAGTCTTCTAGGATATGTCTCTATCCTCTTTGCATATTGCTCAAACTCTGATTGTTGAAGCCATGACACAAATTCTTAATCAGATTGAGGTTCTGGTCTTTGACTCAAACACATTCAGTTTCTTGGTTCTCTGGTGTAGCTTTAGCAGTATGTTTAGGATTACTGTCCTACTGGAAGGTGAACCTCCACCTCAGTCTCAAGTCTCTTGCAAACTGGAACAGGTTTTCTTCTGGCCTGTATTTGACTCCTCCGTCTGGTCAACCTTGACCAGTTTCTCAGTCCATGTTGTTAAAGGTCATCCCCATAACGTGATGCTACCACCACCGCGCTTATGGGCAAGGATGGTTTTCTCAGAGTGATGAGCAGTTTTGGGTTTCTGCGCTTTGTCCCGAAGGCCACTTTACATTTTGATCTCACTTAAGCAAGCCATTAGAAGTTTTTCTTTTGTTTTCACTGTCACAATGAATTCCAAAAGGTAATGTTAAGGCCATATTAACTGGTAGAGAGAGTATTCAGTGTAATCCTCACTCTGCTTTAGGGAATCTCAGCTGCTGCAAATGGACATTAACACAAAGATGACTATCAGTGTAAAGTTCTGACATTATGCATAAGCAGGTATATCTGAAAAACTAGCAAATGTAGATCGGTGTTCACTTAAACATTCCTATCAACTCACAGCCTCTTGTTTCCATGTTCAAACACACCTGGTTCATCTCATCACCTAATTAAAAGATCTCTCAGGCAGCAGACCCTTCAAGTGTGTTAAAGAGCACTAAGCCCATCTCTCAATCTGCACACAGAAAGTGCTCTCATCCAACTGTGCATCACTGGCATCTAACTCACACACCAACAGATTCATGAGCAAAAGACAGAGAAACTGCAGAGAAACTGTTTTTTGTTTTTTTTTTTAACTTTTTTGTTAAACAATGTTTTTTGTCAAACATCCTCTTTAATTCCAACCACAGGGTGGTTTGTTTTTATCTGTCCCATTCTGTACTCTGAATACTAAATAAAGCAGTCGTGAGTATTTATTTCTAATCTCAATCTTCGAAAAGAGACTGCTGATAAAGCTTTTATAATAAAAATCCTACACAGCTTTGTTCAGCATCACCAATTTACTCCTTTCCTCAAATATTTTTGGCCAGAACCAGAAGGAGTGCAGAATGCAGTGACACGGCAAAGATCATCAGCTCTGCCTCTCTCTGCTCTCTGGCAAGTGCTCTCTTCTTCGTTGGAGTGGATTAGAGTCTTCGCTCCGTGGAGTTAGCAGGCTTGTGATGAAGCGATCGCCGTGCCAAATCCCTTTCAGCCATCTTCATCCTACTCGCCCACCACCAGGCCTTCATCTTACACGCGCAGCCCAACATCTAAGCTCGCTGTAGGGAACAAAGTGAGGACGCTTCGTTGTCTCTGTTTTACAGGCATGAAAAGTGAAAATTAAAGGAATATATGCTGCTCGTAGAATGAAAGCTAATGAGGTTATTATGGAAGTGAACTCATGCTAGCTGGCCTGGCTGAGTTGTTTTTGAACTTATAACCATGTATACGTGGAGCCCTGTATGCACTCTGTTAGCCTTCTAGCTAACCTGACTGAGAGGATTTTTAATTAATTCATGCATATTTATATACTGCGAATGCTATCTTGCTCATATGAGTTCTGTTATGAGAGGATTTTTAAATAATACTCGTCAATGTTCCTATTCTAGATTTCTTATGCTAGCAAGCTAGCTAACTTCCTTATTAATACTACCTAGCTGGCTAGCATACATTAACAGAGGTTCTTAAAGTGATTTTAAGTTTTGTCTAGTTGAATAACATAAACTTCACTGTTTAAAATGATCGCTAACATGAGCTATATTTCTGAAAGGATTTTCCGATCATTCAAAAATGTTCATAATCTTCACTGCTAACACTAGCTAGCTCATGAACACAAGTTAATTGGAGTTATGAGGGGATTTAAAATTCTTTTTCATAAATGTTTACAAACTTGACAGAGGTTCTGAGAGGATTTAAGTGATCTCTTCTGCTAAATCAGCTGGCAGTTTAACATAAGTTAAATTGACAGGATGTGTGAGAGAAAGTCCATTAATCACCATTTAGAAATGCTTCCAAAGTTCTCGGCTATAATGCTAGTTAGCTTGCTAACATGAAGTAGGCTAGACCTTTAATTCATGTTCAATGTTGAGCTAACCTGACGATTTTTTAAACATTTTTGAGAAGATTTTTTTTTTAAATTTGCTAATACACACTACTAAATTAGCTAGCTAACATGATCTAGCATGGCATGATTTCTGACAGGATTTTCTAAATATATATTTGTAAATCTTTAAAATACGACCTATATATGAGCAAAACTCATGATTTCTGAGAGGATTTCTGAGATTTCTGATAAGTCATGCAAAAATGTTCATAATCTTCACTGCTAACACTAGCTAGCTCATGACAGGATGTGTGAGAGAAAGTCCATTAATCACCATTTAGAAATGCTTCCAAACTTCTCGGCTATAATGCTAGTTAGCTTGCTAACATGAAGTAGGCTAGACCTTTAATTCATGTTCAATGTTGAGCTAACCTGACGATTTTTTAAACATTTTTGAGAAGATTTTTTTTTTAAATTTGCTAATACACACTACTAAATTAGCTAGCTAACATGATCTAGCATGGCATGATTTCTGACAGGATTTTCTAAATATATATTTGTAAATCTTTAAAATACGACCTATATATGAGCAAAACTCATGATTTCTGAGAGGATTTCTGATGTCATGCAAAAATGTTCATAATATTTTACTGCTAATGCTAGCTAGTTGACTAACAGATCGACCTGACTGATAACATACACATATATTTTTTTTAAAGAACTGTTATACTGGATAGTTCACAAGAATTATATTTTGCATATATTCACCTTAAGAAGTACATTTGATAGCTAAGTAGCTTTTGAAATAAATTTTATTAAATTTATAAGCCTCCATTATGCAAAGAATATTTGTAAATAAAGAAATATATAATAACCAATTTTTCACTTTATAATTTGCCGCATAATGTGTTTGTCTACGTGCGGGTGACGGCGTTAATATATTAGACACAAAAAAAACAACAGAAAGCAAACACACACACACACACACATAAAACCTTGTTAGTCAAAGACAAAAGAAGATTTAAGATGACACAGGGGTGTTTTAGCATTCCTGTACAGACTCCTGATTACTTTGGCTTTGATGGACTTGGAATTTAAAACCAATTTGCTTTCGGTAATGAGAATCTCCATTAAAAAGGCTGCATCCTAATTGAGAGAGTGAGTGAGGAAGGAAAAGATGGGGATAGTGTAGTCAGAAGAAAAGAGAAAGTGTGTGTGTGTGGTGGGGCAGGACTAGTGTGTGTATGTATGTATGTGTGTGTGTGTGTGTGTGTTGGTCTCACACACACACACATTTGCACATTAATTACCCGGCAGGTGCTGGCGGTCCGTTTTAATGGGCTGAGCGAAAGGTCAAGAGGGTTTAGCTGTCACTTCTTCTCTCAGCAGAGCGCTTTTGGTATTTCACAGTTTCACATTCTCATTTCAATATAGGAGCGTCTTATTAAGAGGTTAATGAACCCGTTGCTTAGAGAAGTTTGTAATCATGGTTGCATTTTGGGAAGGCAAAGTTGACCAATTACACTTAATTGACTGAACTCTGTGTAAACTCCACGGGTGCTAAAGTTTGTCAAAAGTCTTTTATTTATAGTAGTTAGCATCAGTTTGGGGGTGTAGTTTTACAACTTGGACAGCATTAGCATTATAACTTAGCATCAGTTTGGAGGGTTATTTATGACTTGAGTAAATTTATTATGGCGAAAACTGTTATATTTGGGCAAGTTTTTTCTTCAGGTTCCCCCCCTGCTTAAAGCTCTGGATAGGCTCCTGATCTACAGATAAATTGTACTTAAAGTAAAGTAATAAATCTTCTACACGGGTAAATTTGCTGCGGCAAAAAGAAGTACCTTTACCGTCGTTACATGCGGCCAAGTGTTTTACACTTTTATTTTTTCTGAATCCTACGTTGCCTTCTCTTTTTTTTTGCGCTTTTGAAAATGCCATTAAATTGTAATTTATGTATTGTGTGTGTATATGTAGTGAATATATAATACCATTTGAGATTCAGTCTGTGTCCTACATTTTTACTGATTATTTATACTTTTAGGGCTTTCGTCGCCAATACATTTTGGGACACGATAGATCTCCAAGTACAGATGTAATATGGCAGATGTGATAATCATTCACCACCTTCAGAAATGCTTTGAACACTGGATCTTAGACAGGTGTTCATAGCAGGTCTGAAGACCGGCCTTGTTTTGTCATACATTTTATAATTATTGTTGTTTATACTTATTTGTTGGTGAAAACTCCTCCATATGATTGTATGACATCGAGACATTGATTAGCTAAGGCATACACGGATTGTATACAGCCCGTGTGTGTGTGTGTGTGTGTGTGTGTGTGTGTGTGTGTGTGTGTGTGTGTGTGTGTGTGTAAGAAACTCTACACAGTTTTTGTCCCCCTGTGGGAAGCCCAGTGGCCTTTTTTCTAACGCTGACGCTGATCATCATCATCTTCATGTTTATGTGCCATTTTCAAACAACATATTACTTATTATTCTCCGTTTTCTGCCTAGTTAGAGTTAGTTTCCAGTGTATATCTACAGATTGTCCTGCTCTGGTTGCCAAATGAAGTCAAGTAGAGTCGAGTTGTTGTTTTTTTTTTTTCATTTAAAAAAAAAAACTAAAAAAATTAAAAAAAAAAAAACCCACGTTTGAAAACA
Organism: Pangasius macronema; assembly: GCA_037577455.1. NCBI lineage: Eukaryota > Metazoa > Chordata > Actinopteri > Siluriformes > Pangasiidae > Pangasius > Pangasius macronema. Next base: position 1,994,444 of record CM074965.1, on the reverse strand, counting down.
ACAGACGGTGAAGCAAAGTGCTACACGGTGAGGTCAAAATTAATTCAGACAAAAACAAAACAATAAAAAAAAGTCAACAACATGAAAGTAAGAAATAAAAAATAAGAAGAAAACTACAGTAATATAATAACAGGCATTATAGTACGCTAAAACACATACTGTAGGAGTATAGAAACAGTGACAAAGGAAAACTGTTAGCTGTTTAAATAATATTCATGCTAGCTGGCTAATTTGGTTGAACTTGCCAGGATTTCAGTATGTCATACGTCCTTCATATTAAATCACATTTATAAATGTTTAAACTACCTTGCAAATGCTAACTAGATGGCTAACTCAGGTTAGCATGATTTCTAAGACAGGTCACTTAAAAACTTCCTTAAATTTGACTGCTAATGCTACATAGCTAGCTAGGTAACAAACGTTAACCTGACAGGATTTCCAAGGAGATTTTCTATGTAAGAAATAAAAGTTCACAACCATCACTGCGATTGCTACCTAGCTGGCTAACCTGACAGGATTTCAGTCAATTCAACTCAAATTCATAAACGTTCCTAGTTTTATTTGCTAGCTGGCTAACATGAGCTAATCTGACTGAGAGGATTTATTAATATAACTGTTAAAGCTATCTCTCTTGCTAACGTTAACAGGATTTCTAAAAGAGTTTTTACATTTTGTGACAACAAACATGTCACATTTTTCTAATGGTAATGCTAGTCATATATGAACAGCAAGATTTATTCATTAGGTGGATAAAAATAAGCTAAGCTAACAATAATTATGAGAGGGTTTTTCATTAATGTTTATAAACTTAACTCCTAGATTAGATAGCTAGCCAAATTGTGCTAAACTAAAGGATATCTGAGAGGATTTTTCAATCCTGTTCTTTAATGTTACTGTCAAAGGAAGCATGGTGTCTATCATGGGTGAACTTGGCAAGATATCTGAAAAATAATCAGAGGAAAAAAAATATAAATTCAATTCTGCGTTTAACAGGAGGCCAGTGAAGAGTGAGATATTGAAAGAAGAAGATATTGTCACTGTTTCTCGTGCCAGCCCGGGAACCGCATGAGAGACAGAGATGATTGACAGACTCCCACAGACAGACAACTACAACAGTCAATACAGCTGTCAGAGCCAGAGAGGTGAAGGCCAGCATGCATCTCCTCCAATCCCAATTCTGCAGCACTGATTCACTGACCAAGTCTAAAAAATTCAAACAGAGCAAACTGAATTTATAAAATATTTTCAGTATTACAGACTGAATTTTGTGTCTGCTATTGCCAGGCACAGCCATGGCTGCTTATTAAAGCTTCCCTACCAGCATCTCATGCAAAAAATAAATTAATAAATCATTCACATGACATCAAGATTTATCTCTGCATCTCGTTTGTGTTGAGTTGTAGCGAGATATTCCCATCCGGACAGCGCCGTTATAATCACCAAGGAGGCCAAACTCGTGTTTGCAAGCATGCCACACTTAATATGACATATTACAGCAATTATATGACGCATTTTCCGCCATTAATAATGCAAGTGCCATCCTGCAGCTTGGAGACACCCATCCATCAGGAACAAAAGTAAACTCCCCACACCGCCAGAGGCGACCTCAGCGCCTGCGTTGCTGTCCGGCGATATTTCTAAAGCATAACACATCTCTCTCTTCGTCCTCAATCGCCTTCAGCCATTTTTCACTGCATCAGTGATTCTGTGCGCCTTTATCTTCCCAAGCCTGCCATTTAGCAAGCAAGAAGTGTTTCAGGAAATTGCAGGGGGTTGAAAAGAAAAGACAATGGCAGAATGGCAGAATTGTTACACAGCAAGTTGAAAGGCCTTTCTGAAAGGCAGATGAGGGCTCTCTCAGAGGCACAGAGTAACTGACTCGGTCTGTTTTCAGTCTCAGACGATTTCCGTGTTCTTTATTTCCACAGACTATGAAAAAGCAACAGAGCAACACCAGTAATTAGAGATGAGTGTGTTCTAACTCTTTCAGATCTACAGAAGATGAACACTTCTAACCACAGCACTGCTGGGTAAAGGGAGTGAGAACTTTGGTATCAATGCTTCAAAGATTTCAGCTTCAGTTCCCCTAAGTAGCAGGCCCTGTAGGAATCTTTCTTCCTTCAGTCAGCAGAGACGGCAGCGTGCACTATAATATACAAAATACAATATATATGATGTTGTTGATGCTCTGGTACCACAGAGGATATTCTGTAACCAGATATTTTCTGTCCAGTTATTGCATTGTTTCAAAAGGGTTGCAGTCTTATGTGAAAATGTGAAATAGTTACTGGCTTGAAGAGTGGTCCTCTCAAGCAGTTAATGGCCATGGGTCTAATATTCTTCCAGTCCACACGGGAACCTTCCCTCACTCCTCCCTGGAATGGTCTTTCCCACCCTGATAACCAGGTTCTATAAAAATATACATTTTAAAGACCTAGATTGCTGCCGATGTCATTTAATATATAGTGAACAAACTGACCTCTATACTTGTGTTTTAGGACATGCCTGTTTTTCCTAGACTGCAACCTAAGGCTAAATATTAATGCAAGAAATTGAGGAAAAATACATATGTTGAAGGCTGGCTTTAAACCTTGTAAAGCAGTGAGTAAAATTATATGGAAGTGCCTTCCAAGCCAAAGTAAAATCCCTCGACCCTTGGGGACACGGGGCACTTTTAAACAAAAGTTTAATAAATATGCAGTACCATGAATCAGTCATTTAAGTCAAGTCCAGAATACCAAGCCATAGAGTTGCCCTGAAGTCCAAGTCATTGAGTCCAAGTCATGGAATTTGAGTCATGCCCAGGGTCCAAAACTATAGAGTCCAAATCACCTCCATAAAGTCACTTCCAGAGCTCCAAGCAATAGTGTCCAAGTTGTGTCCAGAGTCCCAAACCATAGACAGCGAGTCACATCCAGAGTCCCCAGCCATTGAGTCCAGGTCGCATCCCAAGTCCCAAACCATACAGTTCTCCAGGTCATGTTCCTAGCGCTTTTGCTGTTTTTAGTGGACTATGGAAATTCCCATGATAATCTTATCTATCAACAGATTATAGTTGTTCTCACTCAAAAGGCATGAACAAGATTTGGATCTGATTGTCTTAGACCTTGCAGGTGCTGATACACAACACACGTGGTCCACAAGCCTGTCCAGAAACATAAACCCAGTTCTTCCCTCTTGAGTTTAATTGTTATTAATAATTTAAGTGGTAAGTCAGTACAACTTGTTGTCATTAGCCTTTTTCATATTTGGAAAAGCAAATCCATCTTGAAAACAGGAAAGAAAAACCACAACTATAAAAGCACCACTGTAAATATGTGGGTGTGATGAGAAGATATCACACTTTTCAAACATGCAGGCTCCCTGGTGAAAGTGCTCAGCATGCCGCTATCAGAAATCTGTTGCTGTTTATCTGCTAAACAGCTTATTTAACAGGGTCAATATTGAGTTAGGGAAAAGACCAACATTTTAAACAGTTTTGTTAAATTGGAATTTGATGAAAACGCAAACAACTAATTTAGCCACATTATTGTTGGTGCAAATTTGGAAAGGTGTAATTGCATGTAGCATCTTATACACATGTACATTCTCACCATCCTTCTTACGTTCTGGATGCATGTAAACCTAGCCCAAGGCTGGTGTGAAACCAGCTTTACAGTACAGGCAGAATGGGAGATTTACTGCAGATGAGAAGCTGGCTGCACTGGGAATGCACCGCATCAACCTTGGAAAACAGAATAAGTGCTTTAGCTGAGCCACTGAAGCTGTGCCATGTGCCCGCGGCCCACTCTTGTGCTGTACCACTCTGCTTTATAATCTTGGCATTTGAGGTGGGATATGAGTAGGTGGGCAAACAAAAACAGGAGCTGCATATTAAACGGTTATCTGGCTGCCACATTTGGCCAGGGCCACCATAATCCCCTGAGCGCTAAAGCATTCCCCCATTGTAATGAAACTCTAAGAAGGACATAATCAGCTCTGTTCTTGTATTTGTGCCTGCTAAGTACTGCTAACAAGCCAGAAACCAGGCCTGGATGAATTGCATGAACCCAGTTTTACTTTCCTTTTCATAAATCTACTGCATTGTGTTGTCCATGCAAAGCTTTGGAATAAGGAATAGGAAGAACTCCAGATCACCAGAGGTGGAAATTAGTCTTTATTATACTTAAGTATAATTATATGGGATTTTAGCACATTTGAGAGTTGATGCTTACTGTTGCTTAAATGCTTTTCCATGAAAAACTGTTTTACTCCTTATGTTTTTAGTTAGACCTTATAAGTAAGGAAAGATCATGAGCTAAACAATTATTTTGCCTGGCTAACGAGTCAAAGCGTGAGTGAAGCTAATGCTAGTTTTTCGTTGATTTGCTACGAATGAAGTCATAAGACAAGGCAAGGATGCTAACCCCGCCCCTAAACTTCCCCTACCGATGTCGTGAACATTGCTACAACATTGTTGTTTGTAAAAAAAAAAAAGTATATTTTAAAGTCCATTTTTATCTTTCGTTCAAGTATAATTTTGACACAATACTTAAGTATTATTTTTTCCATCCCTACTGTGCAACAGAAATCACATAAACACCCAAACATGCAGTATATTACAAACTCTCCCACCGAGGAAATAAAAATATCTGATTCAAGGGATTTTTTTTTTGGAAAATCAAGGACGGTACAAGAAGGATTACGTCATAAGTACTCCATCATCCTTTTCAGACCTATAGAATGTCGACCCATTAAATTATTTGATATGGTTTTGGACTCACTGAAACATAATAAATTGTAGGGTTCTGACTGCTCATGTCTTGATTCTCTTTTCAGCCAATTACTTTGAAATTCATGACTTGGACTTATTCCAGTGCCAATCTTGCTGTCTTCTGCAATCCTGATTGGCAAACTGTGAAGGTTAAGTACACACAAACACAGATAATGCTTTAAGTTTGTTGTGATATGCTCGACCTACAGCATTAGTAACTGTGAAGAGCACTGACGTAGGTTTTATATCTCAGTTAAATCGCTCTGAAATGGGGCTTTGACCTCATATCATGCCTGGTGCTTTTTATTGGATGCCCTTTCTCATCACACAGCCAGACCACGTAATGCCACCAAATTTATTCAACAATGAAGCATGTAATGCAGTTTATGGCTGGTTTATTAAACGTGGCTTTTGAAAAGGTTAAGGATGGTAATGGCCTGTTTCTCAGAGAGTGGCGTGGCTCTGCCGTGCTGTTTACTGCCATGTATAAACCTTACAAGTCTTTAGGTCTTGACACACTGTTAGTGCATCCGTGACAGTAAACGAGTTAATGAAGCTAACAGGGATTTGGCTAGACCGTGAACATGCTGTAGACATGCATAGTGTCACAGAAAGGTCAGATTAAAAATTCATATTTTAACAAGTTATGGTGTTGAGATTGTGTCCAAAGTTTATGTTTTTACCGCGAAAAACATAAATGGTTTCTACTCTAGTTATCACGGGGAGTTCGAAACGGAAGTAATGGAAAATGTTTTTATGTGGTCATTGGGAACGCCAAGGAAACCCATATGGACACGGGGAGAATGTGTGAAACTCCAGACAGACGATGCTGTTACGTTTTACAGCTACTTGCTGGCATCCAACCGACTCCTGGATAGCATGCTAAAGACTTGAAAACTTTAAACATTTCATAAATATTCAACGCCAACACTGATCATTCTCCACCCAAAGTATTGCCAGATACTCAGAAGCTAGCATTATGGAGAACGAACATAAGGATGACAAATACATTAATGATTTTACTCAAATGAAAAACAGGTTTCCGTCATTTTTTCGTTCAGAAGAAACCGTAAGGCCTTCTCTTCATGCTGTAGCACCAGTTGACCTGAGGTCAGGTGCTAAATCACTGTTATTGAGTCAGTAAAAGTGGATCACTCCAGGGCAGGAGGCTGCATCATCGACTCTTCAGCTACCCTCTCGATTTTCTTCCTCCTCTTGGACGGCCGTCGTGGGTGTACAGTTCCGTACTTTTGTTCAGCAGCCTGTTAGCTTTTAGGACTCGTGTAGCAAGCACAACTAAAGCCTTAGGGTACTTCTTGCAGAATCTATCTTTATTTATATAGAACAGAAGCTGCTGGAGTGCAGTTTGGGATTTTTATGTGAATTTAGCCTTGAAGTTTTAGCATTTTGAACTAACAAGCTTTTCCTGCTTTTTTTTTTCTTTCCCCAAACTATGTCTTTGATTACCTCTGAATGTGTAATTTTAAACCAATGAAAAAAATCAATGTTGCATTATATTTAATAATTACACTTTTTATTATTGGGAGGTCAAGGCTCAGTCTTTAAGGCTTTGGGTTTCTGACTGAAAGGTTAAAAGGTCAAATCCCAGCACTGTCAAGCTGCTACTGTTGCCCTCAGGCAATACCTTTAAATCTCAAAGCACTCAATTGTTTATTGCTCTAAATAAAATATGCATCTGTAAAATGTTTAGAATCCCTTAAACTCTCCTGCGCTTTTGGTGGGTCTGAGGCCAGGCGTATTCAACTAACAAAGTGCATTGTAAGTGACATATATTTTAAGGACATATATTTCAATGGAAAATTACGACTTGGTAATGACTAACCAAGTAGGTTATGAATAAAACTATCTGAAGTAGCTGTATTTTGTTTCAGAGTGGCGCTAGCCCCATAGACTCTGAACAGATGAAAGACTTTGGAAATTGAAGATGGGGAAAAAACAAATACTTCTCTATCCAATCGTCTTCAAACATTCCTTGTTTATTGGAGACTTTCCTTTAAACAAGCCATGTTGTCAGTTTGCTAATCAGACCAGAGAGGGTGGGAAACTCTGAAAACTCCAGCCCTGTAGCTAGGTCCTAGTCCAATTAGCTTTAGCTAAATAACTGACAGAAGCGCGTATGATTGGATACGCAGCAGATGATCTGCTACAGAGTTCACACTGGGTCATATTTGGTAAACTGGAGTCACTGAACAACATCCAGTATTTTCATACGTTTATCAGCTTAGCTTAGCTTAGCTTTTTTATTTGTGGTTGTCCAGAGGAGCAGCAGGTTCAGTAGGTACTTTGATATGCATGTTTAAATGCATTAAAAAGGCTCCAGTTTGGTTAAAAATTTCTTGGTGGCATGAATGGTGTGGTACTTAATACACTTTCCCAAATCCTATCACCTGCTGCACATCACACATGAACCCAATATTTTTACTAGACATATTGATTAGCTTGTATGGATGCTGGATAGTCTCTCTAGGATCAGGTATAAGAACCAAAACTGTCTTATCACGTCGTGTCTTTGACAACATTTTGAGGTCGTGTTGTACGTCAGTTCAGAGTAAATTTGTGAAGTAGGGGTGAAAATAGAGATGCTAGTCAGACTCAAATAATGTTTTCACGTGAGACGAGAGGACACCACATAGCTGAACAGCTCACAGCCGAAATCTTAGTCAAAGACTTTCTGCCTTTTTTGTCGAGGACACAAACACCTTTGCCCTCATAAAAATTCGGAGGCTCTGTGTAAATGCAACAGTATGCAAATCAAACTGCCCTTTTCTCCTCCGAGCTCACCTCCCTCTCCACACTACACTGCTTACATCACAGGTTAGGCCATGTCCTAATTCATTAGGATTAATCTGAAAACACTGTTTTTTAGCAGTAACAACAAAAAAAATAAAACCCTAAAGCTGTCCACGTTGGTGTATACACATCTTTTTCGAATGTTTTTCATCCACACTGGAAAGCAAAGATGACAGGAAAAAACAGCTGAGCCATGAAGATCATGCTATCCACACGTTTGTGTGGCGACTGCGTCAAACTACACTACACGCGACCAATTCTACCTATTCGAAGCACTGTTTTTACAGTAATTAGTGGTAAAGGTCATCTATACAGCACTGAATACAAAGTACTTCATCTTGCACACAATTCAGAGTTTATATTGTACACAGCGCTGCTCAGCTGTAAAAAAAAAAAAAAACAACAACAACAACAAAAAAACGTTAAATTAACCCATTCTTTTTTGGTGGCCAATCACAGGATAGTATATAGGGGCCCAATATGTCTAGTTTCCACCATCCAAATCTAGCTGTCTCTGAGAATGGGTTCGAGAGGAGGTGCATTATGGGGGCTGAAAATGTTTTAGCTGTTGAAAGAGTGGAGTTTTCAGTGTCTATGGCAATTGATGACGATTATATCCTTATAAGAGCATAACATTGTGTTTTATTCCTTACATGATACACATGGTTGTGTATGTGTTGTATATGTTGTTGCAATTCGTAATTCGTCAAGTCAGATTCCTGCATATTCTATATTTTCGCCATTGCTTTCCACTGCTCCATCAAAGCCTGAACTCATCTCCATCTTGTTCATTATTGCCAACGTTAACATCTGTGGATGAAGTATTCCTCTAAGCAAAGAGGAAGAGTGGTTGTGGGGGGGTTTTGGGGGGTTGGAGGATTGGGGGGGGTGCCGTGTTGATCACATTTGGGGTATGATTTATGATGGAAAGAGCGCTGAGGTGATGGAGGCAAGAGTGCCGCTCCATTTTGGCCAGACACTTGCTCTTAATCATTCCCCGCTGTCAGAAAACGACATGCATTATTAAACATTAGAGTCCTGTAATGCTGCTTTCCTGGCTCCCGTGTTCCTGGCGCCCCATGTGAGGGGTTTTGTTCTTCGCAGTCTGGGACTACGGCACCGCTTTGGGTCCCTCACGGCTTGCTTTTGATTTAGTTACCGGTTCAAAGCTTAGAAATGTCGGTGTTGGACCTCACTGTTTGAAATGGAAATGTTTCTCCGAGCTTTTATATAAGATATTTTATTATTTGCGACTGACTATTATTCATACGTGGTGTGCAGTGAGCGGAGATGAAAGCAGTATTACTGGATATCTTGTTCTGAAATTTTAGAGACATGGTGTGCAATGGTGAAGCTCCTTTAGGAGGTGAGAGAGCTCGCGTGTAAATAATTAGAAATACTTGGTCTTAAGAGCCTTGTTTTATCATAAGTGCCATTATTGTTACTACTAATACTGTATAGTGTAACGTCTTGCATGAATGCACAGTGCGGCTTAGTTTTAGAGTTGATGTTTCTTTCTTTTAAAGAAAGTAGCTTGTTCACTTTATTCTATTTCTTGAGTTCAAATCAGAGTGAAATCTCATAAGCTAAATCCAGCAGACTGGGTTTTTTTTGTCTGCACACGAGTGCGATTGCCTGAAGAATTTCACCGAGGAAAAAAAAAAAAAGGACGAGGGTTCGATTCAAAGCGCTAACCGCTGTGAATGTGAACGCACCCTTAATGACTGCTACAGTAGATATATCAACTCTTATTCTGCCCTCCGATAAGGTTCAGATTTCTCTGTAGTAAGGAGAGAAAGAGAAAGGGATCAGGTGGGAGTAAACTTAGCGTGTTCTTACCCAGACAGCTTTGATCCAGAGGTCACGTAACACTCGTGCACTTTTAAGAACAGCACGCTGAAGTGGAATTGCAAACTAGCACCATCAGACTGTCCTACTTTTGAAGCCTCCACAATCGGTGCAGTCCGAATAAGTAAAAGACGCCTACGCAGGGGTTTCTGAAGAGAGAACTTACTCTAGCCGTTTATAGGGTCAAACTTTTTAATTGGTCATGACTGAAGGGACCAACTGATGGACACTTTTTGTTCTTGTGGTTTTATTTTATGGAGTTCATTGTCAGTCAAGTGCAATTAGGAATCATATTAACATTAGATTTATTAGGGTTGCGTCAGGAAGGGCATCGGGCGTAAAACATTGCCAAATTTAATCGTCAGTACTTATATTGGTAGGAGAATGTTGGACATGGAGCTGGCAGGCAGGAGGCGAAGAGGAAGGCCAAAGAGGAGGTATATGGA
>CM074965.1:1957147-1968288 GCA_037577455.1 Pangasius macronema | reverse complement strand
AATGACCAGCGCTCTCTGCCACCCTCAATACCACCACTGAGGTGAGACCCTTGAGCAAGGCACCGATCCCCCAACGGCGCCGCAGCTAAAATGGCTGCCCACTGCTCCGGGTGTGTGTCCACAGGTGTGTGTGTGCACTTGGATGGGTTAAATGCAGAGCACATTCTGAGATAGCACATCTGTGAAAGAAGTTACTTCATGTTATAAGCTACATTATAGCAGCTATAAACAGTCGTTCCTTCACAAAAAATGCAGCTCCTCATGTTACTGAGAAACCTCAAAACACAGCGTCCTCCATCCTGAAGACTTTCCTGTGGTGGAAAACGTAAAGTTACAGATTCACCTCCAGAAACAAAGCACTGACACTAGAGACTCCTTCCATACATGTTCAGTAAAAATCTCCTTACAGAAAACTTCACCATATCAGCAAATGATTTTTATCTGTTTATTATTAGGCTTGGATCATCAAGTCCCAGCCACTCAGGTCCCTGTGATTTGTGGGTGCACTATTTTCAGGGCTGCTGCTTTAGAAAACTAGTCAACAGCTTCTGACCAATCAGAATCGAGACAGAATCAGCAGCACAATTTAACAGCTTGTGGTAAGGAGGAATTTATTTTAGTGAGCAACTCCACCGACTACAGCACCTTCCCCAAACTAAACACCTCACAGAATAATGTCTTTCAAACAGGGACCAACATTCAGTGGGAGATTATTCCATTACAGTGATTGAAATTTTTAATTTCAAAAACAACATTAGACCTGTGTTCCTCGTGCTGTACCACGGGTATAACATAATTGCCTTTTACACCCTATGTAGTGCGCTACATTTCATATTCAGCCACCGAAACAAATGTGGGGGAAAAACCGAGGCAAATTAAACACAGTAAAAGTCCATCTCTCTCTTTACTTATTTACTCAAGGACTATGTACAAAGTAATTCCTATTAAAGCCACTATCAGAAGGAAAGTTCATTAAAAAAACGACTGCAGCTCAACATGTTTTACACTAAACTTGGGATCTTGTTTATGGAAGCTTGCCTTGGCTTTTCAGTACTTTTCAGTTCTCCTCACTCCTCGCTGTTTTTTCCCAAAACCTGCCCAAAAGTACGCATCTTTTCCAGTCTAACAGCTAACGGCAGCACTTTTGCTGTTCATCAGAGTTTGTTTTTGCTGTGCAGTTCTACTCCAATGGTGTCACCTGCGAGCACACACACACACACACACACACTTCCAGTGAGAGAAAGTATGCCCTATACATAGTAAATACGTACTCAGTGTGTCTTCATAATTCAATAAAATACATACTTTTAACACTGTGTTTAAACCCACTACAATCCTATAAATACTGTTTACTTTACCTTGTGCTTTATTTACAGCAATGATCAGATTATATTGTTATATTGGTAGGAGAATGTTGGACATGGAGCTGCCAGGCAGGAGGCGAAGAGGAAGGCCAAAGAGGAGGTATANCTTCCAGTGAGAGAAAGTATGCCCTATACATAGTAAATACGTACTCAGTGTGTCTTCATAATTCAATAAAATACATAATTTTAACACTGTGTTTAAACCCACTATAATCCTATAAATACTGTTTACTTTACCTTGTGCTTTATTTACAGCAATGATCAGATTATATTGTGTTAAAGGACATTACTATAGAGGTGCAGTAACACTGTTGTAAGTATACTATAATAACAGTGAGACATACAGCATCGTTAACTTTCCGCTAAAGCTAGCCACTGAAATCATTCACCTGAAGCAGGAAAAGAAGTTCATCTGGCTAATTTCTTTAGTTTTTCATTTCTCTCGCCATTCTGCGATGCTAAGTTTTTAGATTACTTTCAAAGGCAACAAGCTTAAACCTGAGGTAAAGCTAGGCAAGGTTAAGTAAAGCTAGTTTAGCTAGGTAGGTAGCGTATGCGATCTAGCATGTGATTGTAAATAGATAACTGGGTTTGATCAGTTTGTAGAAATTCACCATAATGGCTAAATCCTGAAGAACACTTGCACCCACTAGCTTCATATCCTCATATATGGAGGTAATAAATGAGGAGATGAAGCTAGTGGGTGCAAGTGTTGAGGATGTAGAAGATAGGGATAGGTGGANATAGGTGGAGAGTGATGATTCGCTGTGGAGACCCCTGAAGGGAAAAGCCGAAAGAAGAAGAAGAAGAAGAAGAAGGTCACTAAATCCTGAAGATATCAGAGTCACAGTGATGAAACCATTAGTTGGGTAGAGAGAGAGCATTCATTTCAGCCTCAGATGCTCCACCCATGGAAATGATGTCTTTTGTACACTTTTCTGGGGACAAGCTTCAGAATCTGAAGCGCCTACATTCACTTCTGCGTATGTGCATTTATGCAGGTTTCTGCCAGCATAGCAAACTTTTAGTAGATGTTGTATGATGATGAGAAGGACGTAGATAGCGAAATGGGAATCGGCAACACGTAAATTGGGATAGAACGGAGTAAAAAAAAAAAAAGAAAGAACAAACAAACTAAAAGTGTGGTGAAGTGTGTGTAGACTAATAAAGCATTTTTCAGATAGTTTTTCTCCCAAAAAAAAAAAAATATTCAGGACAGATTAGACATAATGGAGAAAAGAAATAAATGATGTGTACAAGCTGACTGAATAAACTAGCGTGTCCTACATGCTGTCTGGTAGAAGCAGAATATGTCTCGCGGTTTTGTGAATTATTTTGTGAATTATATGATTGTAACTGTTTTGTCATTATTGATGGCTGGAGTCAAAAGCATTCAGAATTTTGTATGGAGCGCGACACATGTTGTCAGGTGTTTGTCAGGTGCGGATCGCTTTAAATTACAGCTCCACGGCCTCTAAAACCCATCGATTTGATTTCGCATGTCGACCCACGCTGCTGTCAGGCGGAATGTAATTAACGTGGTTTTGTTGCTGCTGACTGCAGCCCATCCCTCTCGCAGTACAACTCTCACATTTATTTAATGAGCGTCCTCCTACATGACAGCTCGCCGTTGTGAGTTATGACCATGAGATGCAGTCTTGTGGTTAAACTTTCACCGTGATATAATGACCACGCTCGCAAAAACATGACAGCTCTTGGCTCGTAATTAAAAGTCTGTGACTGGAGGAACGAACAGAGCTGCAAACAATGCCGTGTACGAGGGAAAATGAGGTTGATGGAGCAGAGAGCCTGATCGGTGTAACTGTGAAGGAGCGCTCAGTGTGATGCAGTGTGTGACGCTGGTGGGATTATTAGAATCAGGCACTTTTAGAGATCATGAATTATGAGTGTATATTTTTCTCTCTGAGACGATGCAATGTAGATGTTCATACGTAATAAGCAATCAGTGTAATCAGTGAACAGTGTCAGTGCAGTATGATTCCATATTGTACAAACAGTTCAATTTTAATCTGAAGAAAGTGGTAGTTCCCCTCCTTCGCTAGGATGGACAACCACCAAGGCCACGCCTCCTTCACTGCAACCCAAAGGCACAGAGGACACGCCTCCTTCACTGCAACCAACAGGCACAGAGGACACGCCTCCTTCACTGCAACCAACAGGCACAGAGGACACGCCTCCTTCACAGCAACCCAAAGGCACAGAGGACACGCCTCCTTCACTGCAACCCAAAGGCACAGAGGACACGCCTCCTTCACTGCAACCAACAGGCACAGAGGACACGCCTCCTTCACTGCAACCAACAGGCACAGAGGACACGCCTCCTTCACTGGGACTGACAAGTACAGAAGACACACTTCGTTCCCTGCAACCAACAGGTACAGAGGCACGCCTCCTTCAATAGGACTTAAGGTAGAAAAGACACACCTCCTTCACTGTGACTGACAGGTACATAGGCCACGCCCACTTCACTGGGACTGCCAGGCACAGAGGCCACACCTCCTTCATTCCTTCTACACCATTACGCACACATTTTTATTTTAAAATGTACAATTTTTTTTTGACAATTATATTAAGACCACAGGACTTAAGGTAGAGAAGACTCGCCTCCTTCACTGTGACTGACAGATACATAGGCCACGCCTCCTTCACTGTGACTGACATGTACATAGGCCACGCCCACTTCACTGTGACTGACAGGTACATAGGCCACGCCCACTTCACTGTGACTGACAGGCACAGAGGCCACACCACCTTCATTCCTTCTACACCATTACGCACACATTTTAAAACGTACAATTTTTTTTTTTTTGACAGTTATATTAAGACCACACCCGAAACTCCTCCTTCCTGCTCGCTGTCTCACCTTCTGCGCTCTGTGAAAAAGTTTTGGCACCTCCCTCTTACTCACCCTCAAGGTCCCTACAGCAGGTTTTCCAGCATAAAAAAAAAAGAAGTCACCCACAACTTCAGCCCACGTTCCCAAAGTTCTCCCTATATTTGTGCAGTTACACAATCACTCCACATAGCACTACTGAAGACATTATACACACTGTATATACTGGGTTTATTAGGTTTACTGAGGTGCCAACACTGCTAACAAGAAAATCCTAGCAGGCAGAGGAGAAAAATAGAATTATACAGGGAAAAAACTCAGAAGCAGCCATACGATAGCATGAAGACTAACTGATCACGTGATAGCAGCACACCACAATGTTCGTTCTGGTTGGCAAAAAAAATAAAAGCAAAATCTGATGAGATCTTATTAGTGCCTCTGGGTTTAATGATCTAGAATCTAACAAAGCTGCGATTCATTTTGAAGCATAAGGATGTCAAACACTTCAAATCAACCCTTTTCCTGCTTGAAAATGCATCTTATGTGACATATGGATATTCAAGATGATATAACAGGCGTTATATCAGAAACATCTGTCACACATACGCACAAGATGTAAACGTTAGCAGCGTTTCCGAGCACAGTAAATGGTCTGGATACGCATCCAAGGAAAGACTTGTGCAAAAGAGGCTGAAACGGTTTTCATGGCAGTCCTTCTGGCTGTCAGATGTCCAGATCGCATATACATTTTTTCCATCTCCTCTTCAATCTGCGCTTCTCTTTGTACCTTGATAATCGAATCTAACTTTTGGGAGGCAGCCATCATGTCGGTAATTACGCTGCAGTCTGGGTGTAATTAATTTTACTGGTCCAGTTAATCGATTCATGATGAAAAGGGAGATTAAGCAGATAGTGTGTGTCCCCCCCTCCATACTTCACCCTGTCTTTGTCTACGTCCCATAGGCAGATTCTTGTCTTTTTATAAAATCCTGGAGAACCTGGAATGTTTCACTGGCCAGAAGCCAAAGTCTGTTAAAACGATGAGTTTCTTTGGAGTGTCTGATTTTAGATTAGGACCTCAGAGATTTTGTGATTTTAAAAAGGAGCATGGAAGATGCAGGAATTCGTTCGACATCATACTAATAAATTCTTGCAAAACTATTTATTACTAATTTATTCATTTCTCCATGTAGACAAACCTGAAAGCGTGAGGAAAGTTTACTTTCCATGACAAAGCGCTGACACTGGAGACTCCTTCCAGACACGTTAAACAAACGTCTCCTTACAGAAAACTTCATGGTATCAACAAATATGTTGTTCGTTGCTAAAAATAATAAACTCCCTGTGAGTGTATTAGAGAAATCAGTATTATACCACAGTTATTTCCAGTCCACTAATCTGATTGGACGAGCGTCATTCCAAGAGCGCTCATATTTAATATAACCGCACTTGAATGCGTCACTGTTTGTATCACTTCTTCGTTTTCGCTACGTTCGCTATGTTGGGTTCTTTGGGATCTACTTATGGAGCGATTATCTGTCCATATTGTATCAGAAGTGTCAGTAACTCTATATTAATTTATTTTTAAAAGCATATAAAAGCAATATTGCACTAGCAGCCGCGCGCTCACACTGAATATTCGTCACGGCTGCGATATTGAGTATAACTGCGCTCTTTATTGTGCGATATTACTTAATTAACCAACTACGAAGCTCTCCATAGGACATCACTCGTACATTACTCACCACTGTGTAGCTTCATGAGTTGATTTCTGGGCAACAAGACTCAGCTTCGATCTGCCTGGTGGTCCAGCTAATAGATTTGATTTGTCCACCCTGTGAAGGTCTCAATGCTTGGATGTTACTGAAACCCGAATCGTAAAAATGCTCTCTGGTTTCTTTCATATCATTGTCTGAAAGCTTTTACTAACTGCCAAGTCCTTACTAATTGTCTCTAATATGATAAAATGGCAGTGAAACTTATCTCCGCCTGTGACACGGCACACTGAGCGGCGAGCAAGATAGCAAAATGGATCGAGCTGCAGCCTTTTATTGGCTTTTTATTAGGAAAGTAGAGGACATGAAGAATCAGGCGGGCTGCAGCGTGTGTGAGTGTGTGTGTGTGTGTGTGTGTGTGTACGTACGTGTGAATAAATCTACCCAGGTTCTAAAGATGAGAGGCAGCGTACTGAGTGCCTCCTGGCAGTTTTGTATTACCTGCTAAAATGGGCTGACATTTGCATTTGAAAACCTCCCCTCCTGCAAGGATACAATTAATTCTGCGACGCCTAATGCTATTTGCTTGCCAAATCTGTGACATGTCATGCTCGAATTTCGGCCACTCTGTCGAAACACCTTTGGCAGGGGGAAAATATTGTTCTGCAAAAATATGTCAGGTTTCCTATTAAGTCTGTTTAGGTGAGAGCTGGAATGCGATATTGTCAGGCTGGTAGGACGTGTCAAAGTCGCAGTGGCTTCACGGAGAGGAGGCGGCGCTGGGCTCGATTTAGCCACAGCAAAAAATGTGATGAAATAGGAGTGACATGTCAGAAAGCTTGAGCGCTGTTGTAAACATCTGCTATGAAACAATGCAATGTCTTAACCGGCTTGTTTCCAGCAGCTCAGAAATAAAGTAAATAATATACGCAGAGCAGCACAGGGAGATGTACGATCCTCATAAACTGCAAGCCTAGTCTAAAGTAAAGTGTCAAATATTCACAAAAGCCTGGAGATGGAAGATTTAAAACTATGTTGATGTTAGGGTGGTGAAGTTAAGCGGTCTCGAACCTACTGATTGCCATCACTCATTAAATTCATTCTTCTGTGTAGAGTTGGACGAGGATCATTTCTGATTCTGTTATAGTTATGATCATTAAAGGGGGAGATGTACAGTGCATGGGTTATAAAGTGTTATAGCAGGATTGGTCTTAGTGCTCCATATAGAGCCTTACAATAGATCATTTCCCCTACAAGAAAATTGTCCAGCTTGAATCAAACTGGAGTGTTAACCCTAGAACTTTAAAGCGTTCCTTGATTTGTTCTGCTGGGGGACCATCAAAGCTTCTATACAGAAACCTACAACAGTCTTTTGTACTGTATATCCAAGGGACCCTTAAGGAACTCTTCTTTTTTCCACTGTGGAACATAAGGTTTCTATATCATAAAGTGTTCCTTATAGGAAGCTAAGAACCCTAATCTATCCAAAGAACTCGTGGTCTAATGGTCTGAGAGTCAGACTTGTAACCTGAAGGTGAACCTGAAGGTCATGGGTTCGAGTCTCGGGTCCGGCAGGGATTGTAGGTGGGGGAGTNCACTTGGATGGGTTAAATGCAGAGCACAAATTCCGAGTATGGCTCACCACACTTGGCCACAAGTCACTTCACTTCAAAGTTCTCACAGCCTGGCTACTCCTCCTCCTCTTCGTCACACTTCTATGTAGAACCCTACAACAGAGGGTTTCTATATCTTAAAGTGTTCCTTATAGGAAGCTTAAAACCCTAATCTATCCCAAGAACCCTTTCAAAACTCTTTTACTTCTAAGCATATACACTATTAGGGCAACCCTAAAACTCTAAAGTGTTCTTTCTTTGCTCCTAAGCTAGAACTCTTAAAGGTTCTCTGTGGAACACTAAATCATTTTGGTTTCTCTACCAAAAATGATCCCGCTGGATCCACTTTAGAAAGCTAGAACCCTTATCTTGACAAACATACAGTAGGAACGCAAAATCTTTTCAGTTTTTCCAGTTCTTTTTTTTTTGTTGTCGCAGAACCTCATAAAGCAGGACCATCGCCCTGCTGTTGATTTACTGGATGAAACCCAGAACCCGCATGAACCTCCAACTCAATATTCACTTCGGAACAGATCAAACAGACGTTTTTAAAAAGATCCAGGCGTCTGTTGTAGAAATATTGCTGATGCTTCATGTTCATGCGGCGCCGTTAGAAGAAAAAAAAAAAAACAGAACCGGTGTCAGGGTGCTAAATAAAGTCGGCAGGAAAGGAACATGAAATTATGCACTGGTTCTGATTTCGCAGCTGGCTGCGTGTCAAAAATGTGTCAAGTCGATATTGATGCCCGCAACGGGAACCATAAATAGCACTGAATATGAATTGCCTCCTGGCAGGATGAGGCTGCAAAAATCAAATCTACAGCAATCTGTGTGCTGGGTTATGGACAGTAATACTGAGTGTGTGTGTGTGTGAGTGTGCATCATGTTGTCTGCTTCCATTAGACAGTATTCTATTACTGGCATGGCAGGAGTAAAGCATCAATAAGTCTCGCCGTCATCATCATGATGAAACAGCGGCATCATACTGTAGGTTAATGTTATGGGTTACTGTTCTTCCTCATGTGTGTGTTGGTGTCTGTGTGTCTGTGTGTGTGTGTGTGTGTGTTTTTCCTCCTGTCTGCTTTTTTTATCTTCTGCACAACGGAACAACACGAGGATTGAGAGCTAACAAGGCAGCGAACCCAGTAAACAGCAGCGTCGCGCATGAATAATAGGAATAATCCATTAAAATATGCAAATGGATTTGACCAGGTTTTGCCCTACTGAAAAAAAATCACACACGTTTTCACACGTGATCGTAAACACCCCCCCCCCACACACACACACACACACACACACACACACACCTCCGCCACGTGTGTTTATGTGACTGATACGTGCTTTTTTAAAAAACATTTTCAACAAGTGCAAAACGCAAAGCAAAAACCAAACACGCCACAATAAAAAAAAATAAAAAATGCAACAGAAACACATCGTTTAACACAAAACACACTTCGAAATCTAGAACCGTAATCTAAAAGAAACTTGATTTCTAAAAGTGTATCATCATCATCATCATCATCATCAGTGTATTAAGAAAGTTTACAATTAAACTTCAACTTATTTTAAGTTGCTCTTTGATAGTTCTACGTAGAACCCTACATGAGAATATTTCAATAAAGTTCCATCTATAACCATTTTACAAAGATAGAACCATCATCTACACTATTTAGGTTGAACCTGAACTTAAACTTTAAATCATTCTTTGGGTGAACCCTTAAAAGTTCTAGGTAGAACCGTGCAGTAGAACGTTTCCCTTTCCAAAAGGGTTCAGTTAGAACCGCCTTTGAATGCTAGAATCCTTATCTATTAAAATTGTGTATACAATATTTTTTTGAAAAAAAGTTAAACCTAAACTTCAATTTTAAAGGTTTCTTTGATTTGTTCATCTGGACGAACCCTTAAAGGTTCTATAGAGAACCCTATGACTGAATGCTTCCCCGTGAAAAAAGGTCAAACAATTTTACAAATCTTTATGTATCCAAAGCACCTTGTGTATACACTATAAGATAAATTTTAAAAAAAATGAACAAAGGACTAAGCGAAACCTTGATGGTTCTATGTAGAACCTTAAAACTGTGTGCTGGCATAACAAAAAGGGTCCAAAGGGTCAAAAAGCTAGAATCACTTAAGAAAGCAAAAACAGCTTTATGTAGAACCCTAAAGCAGTGTTTCCTTCCCAAAAACGGTCCAGGTAAAAGCACTTTAGAAAGCTAGAACCCGAATCTATCCACTGAAGAACCACTGAAAAACCCGAGTGTTTTCTAAAAGTGACTAGAACAATCCAGGAAACTCTAAAGGGATCTTTGATTTGAATTGTAATGATTCTATGTAGAACCCTACAACAGAGTGTTTCCCTTTGAGAAAGGGTTTGGCTAAGACCAGTTGAGAAAGCTAGAACCCTTACCTATCCATAGAACCATTAAGAAACCATTTTTAAGTGTGTACAGGTGTAGAACAGTTAAACCTAGAACTCTAAAGGGATCTTCCCATGTAGAACCTTAAATATGTTCCAACCTGAACTCTTTTCTATTCAAAGAACCTTCACAAACACTTTTTATTCTATACACTATTGGGTTTGTTCTTTGATTTGTTCCTGTTGGCAAACGCTTGCTGGTTCTATGTAGAACCCTACAACAGACTGTTTCCCTATCAAAGGGTCCAGCAAGATCCCCTTTAAAACACCAGAACTCTTATCTATCGAAGGAACCACTGAGAGAAACAGAGTGTGCACTTCAAGCTAGAACTCTAAAGCAATCTTTGATTTGTTTAAACAGAACTAACTGGTTCTTTGATTTGTACCTTTGGGCAAACTCTTAAAGGTTCTATGTAGAACCCTAAAACAGTGTGTTTACTACCAAAATGATCCATTTTTATGTACAAATTCACAACCTTTTGCTCCAGTTTTGACAGAAGACATGTACTTGATCAATAGGGCTTTTGTGTGTTTCTGCTCTCATGGTCATATGTCTTACAGACATACAGACGCTGAGCGGAATCTAAAATATGTGCACTATCATCTCGCTTTGGTCTTCCTCGCTTTGAGAACCCGAGCTGTTATTGCTGCTGACGCTAATTTGGTTATCTCAGCTGGAGGCCATGACTTGGTGGTGGTAAAATATATGCACGGGTTCTCTCCCATATGGCACTACGTTCACATCCCAGGGCCGTTTTGTACAATCCAGATTGACCGTTTTTACTTTTGGTTGTCGCTCGAGGCACTGAGTTTCTTTTCCCCATCCTCTGATTGATGCTGAAGTGATGTGCTCACTGTGCTTTTTGCTTTTTTTTTTTAAAGCCACTGCTTCTCTTCTGCTCTTCTCTTTAAGATCTGATGATTTTTTTTTTCCCCTTCATGCTAGACTGCTGACTAGCTAACTTTCCAACATGTAAATACTTTATGCACTTCAAGGGGACATGTCCTTATAATACAGAGTAGATGAAAGCTAATTGGAGAGATTAGCATGACCTCATTTGCATAATACTAACTCACCCTTGTGAAATTCCATTAATTATTAGCAGTGTTAGCATTGCTACTAAGCTAACGTCCTCTAAGGGTGGACTGAGTGAGATACAGAGCCTACAGTTCTCGCAA
>CM074965.1:1935440-1948939 GCA_037577455.1 Pangasius macronema | reverse complement strand
CATTCACTCCCCCACCTACAATCCCTGCCGGACCCAAGACTCGAACCCACCACCTTCAGGTTCACCTTCAGGTTACAGGTCCGCCTCCCAGACCATTAGGCCACGACTGCCCCACGAAGTTTTCAATAAGATGTTTAATTTGACATTTATGGAAGAAGATGTCAGTCAGTAAGTTCTCCCCCATGGGACAGTCTTCAGGACAGAGGACTTTCTCAATTCTGGGTATGATGAGCTGTTTTTTGGTTTAATTAACTTCAAGAAAGTGAAAAAGAGAGGCTGATGAGGGAACGGCTGTTTCTAGCTGCTATAACTTAAGTGATAACAAGAACTCTTCTTTTGTGGATGTTCCACAAACATTATACGTAACTGCAAATGGATAAAACATGTGATGTGTCATTCATTAGTTAATGAGCTTCATTCCTTACACTATCTTATGACCTCCCTTACCTTTCATATAGTATAGCGTGTCCCTCAACATTTTAAATATCGCCACGTACAGAGGGTCACTGAAGGTTTTGTAGAAGAGATGATGACCAGGATTGCTCTGCGAACACAAAGCATGGATCGTAGAGTGTACCACATTATTACTGACGCAGGATGAACCAGTGACAAACGACAAAAATAAAGCACCTCACCTCCAAAACATCCATCATGATCTGATCCAGCTTCTTTAAAAACGTCTCAGCGACAAACTGTTCAATCTGATGACAAAGAAGCATCAGGTGCATCATCAGTAGAAATCATGTGAAACATTAGAAAGTACAACTTTTCAAAAAAACGAATATTTTAGTTTCAGTTATTTCCTGAAATTTACTGTTCTGCTTGGTGTTTATTGGCACTTTCACTGTGCTGGAGTTTCTAACAAGACTCCTTATGGGATCAATTAAGTACAGTGCATGCTTATATAAATGTGCACCCATTCATCTATCCTTTCACACATCTGTCTATCTACTCATGCATTCATCCGTCTATAAGTAAGGACGCTTCAGTGTAAAAACAAGCAGAGTAGGATGAGAAGGACGAATGTGGAGCACTGACCATCTGAAGGAGACGCCTCAGCATGTCCAAAGGCACGTCGAAGCCTCTGGTGCTGCTGCCGGTGAAGAGCGGAGACACGGAGAAACTGGAGCTGATGGTGGAAAAGTAGTAGTCCGGGTCTACAGCGCTGCCATCAGGCAGGTATGATCCTGCTATAACCAACACAAATACACACAAGGCAAAGAAATGCGCAATCAATATACATCTTTTTTTTTTTAAAGAGAGGTGGATATTTTCTCTTTGGTGTATCACAATGACATCATTTATATCGGTATAGTGCTCTGATTTTTTTAAAAATAAATATGCACCCAACACTACACCCCCAGAAACACTAGAAAACTAATAATAATAATAATAATTAAATAAAAAATAAAAGAACAGAGGTAGAAATGCCAGCATGGTGTGTGAGTGCTGGCTCTAACAGTTGTTCAGCCTCAGTTACATCACTCGAGTTCATGTCGGGTCTCAGCTAGAGGATTCAGGACTGCTTTTTAATCTTGCTTATGCAGTTATATAATATTTCATATCTGACTGCACCCACATAAAAGTAAAAACCTCCTGCTCGCATGACTTTTTTGTTGCGCCCTGCAGGATCCCAGTCCTAATGCGTACCACCATTCTGAACCAGACGCCCTGTGTGTGTGTGTGTGTGTGTGTGGGGGGGGGGGGGGGGGGTGGTAAAATAAAAATAAAAAAAGGCCCAGTGTTGTGGNCCCCCCCCCCCCCCCCCCCCCCCCCCCCCCCCCCCCCCCCCCCCCCCCCCCCCCCCCCCCCCCCCCCCCCCCCCAATAGTGTAATAGCAATAGTGCACTTCCTATTTGTCTCTTCTCTCTCTCTCTCTCTCTCTCTCACTCACTCACTCACTCTCTGATTATTAGGGTATCTACTTTACTTCCATAAGAGGTCTGTTTTCAGCTGTTATTTACTATATCAGATTTTCAGTGGGGTAAAAGTTCACCTTGTTAGAATTTAGCGTCATTGCTTAAGTTGAATTTTAATTGCTTAAGTTGAATCAAATGCTTTGGTGCTTTTTGCTTATTCCTCCTGACAGAACTGGTGTAACTGGGTCAGGTTTGTAGGCCACTTGACTTGACTTGACTTGACTTGACTTGACTTGATTGTCCTGCTGGAAAACCCAACTGTGACCAAGTTTAAACTTCCTAACTGGCTTGAGGTGTTGCTTCCGTATTTCTTGATAATCCTCCTTCCTCATGATGCTATCTATTGCCTGAAGTGCACCAGTCCCGTTTCCAGTAAAACACCTCCACAGCGTGATGCCGCCGCCCCCGTGCTTCGCAGTTGGGAAGGTGTTCTTCAGGTTAAGAGTTTCACCCTTTTTCCTCCACACATAGCCCTGATCATTAACGCCAAACAGTTCAATTATTGCTTCATCTGACCAGAGAACACTCCTATAAAGGATAGGACTTCTTCTTGGTGATCACCTGCATACTTCAGTCTAGCATTTTGTAGAATTTTCTTCCTTGCACGACATTCTTTCTGGCTATGGTGGTGTAGGACTTTCCTAATGGTGGAGGAACATATTTGGCACCTGATGCCTGCAACTCCTTCACCAGCTTCTTTGTTGCTGCTTTGGGGTTCAGTGGAGGAACTGGACTTGTGGTGGTCCTTGTGGAGGTCGACAGTTTTTTTTTCCTGAGGTCTCTCTTAAATGAATTTGCTTGAGGTTTCAAAAGGTAGGTCCTTTTACAGCCACATGTGCACATTTAACTTATTACAATTAGCCAATCAGAAGCTTCTATAAGAGATCATCCAGTCTGTTCACAGAGACAGTCAACCTGATGCATGTTTCAACTCTAATTAAACGTTTTAAAATGAACTTTGATGTTAAGAAAGTCCTAACTGACCTGTTGTGAAAAAGTGAAATTTAATTCCTTTAGCCTGGGTGTATGTAAACTTTTGGCCTCGACTGTCGATATAACAGCTCCCATCTCTAATATACTTACCCTCCATAAAGGCGCATATTAATATCATTAATAATGAACCATACAGATGAATAATTCAGCAGCTGCTTTTCCAGCATCACAGTCATACTTGCGTACTGCTGTATGAAGGTGCACTGTTATATAACACACTTTTATCTCAGTGGTTTGCATGTTCATATCTTCACAAAGGGAAATGAAGCGTGCTCGGTGAATAAAGATAACTCCGTATCACCTGACTGTCATACTGACGTTTACGACGGTTATGATGCAAATTTTACCTTCAAAGTAAGGAGCCGAAGGGTCAGCAGGAGAGCTTGGAGGCAATCCTGCGCGTTCTGGACTCGCCTGTCACGAAACATGAAGGATACAGTCATGATTATCACTGTGTACCACCATTTTCAACCACACAACCTGCCCTAAACAGGCCATAAAGACATTATTCATCATTTATACCACAGCATTCTGATTCTTCCGAAGGTAAATTCTCCATCGCAGCAGGATGTGCCCGCTGGAATACAAATGTTCTAATACATTATAGTTTTTTACACTGAGCAGCTGTTATATGTTAGAATAAAGCGCTGATTAGTGCTCACAGCCCCACACCTGCTGGGAGATGCTGGAGACGCTGCTGGTTTTGCGGCGCAGCGTGTCGCTCTGGCACACGGTGAGCAGCGAGCTGGGTAAGATGGAGCGGAAGTCGTTGAAGGAGCGCCGCCTCACCGACTCCGGCTCCTCCGAGGCAGTCACCGGCTGCGCCGTCGTCCGCGGGAACAGCTTGGACAGCAGCGGTTCATCGGTGTTGCTGTAGCGCCCGGATGCTCGCACCACACCCAGCAGACACGGCAGAGTGTATCGACACAGGTATTCTGAGTAAAGATAGACACCATTTCTGAATCGACCCAAACCCCCGCTGTTTAAAAAGGTCTCGTATTTAAGAGCATTGCGGGATCACTCCTGAAGGTCATAACGGAAAATGGAAATGTGGGGATTATTAGATGCGGACCTTTGTCTTGATCCTCAGGGTTGCGACATATTTCGAGGAGGACCTGCATGAGGTCCATCACAGCCTCCAGAATCTGTACAGGATGAGAAATTTATACAAAAATCAATCTTTTATGATTCGTAATGACTAAAATGACTTCTTTCTTTCTTCTGTTTGTCTCAGGACCTTGTTTAAGTGCACTGCAAAAAAAAAAAGATCTCTCAGCAAGTGAAAATATCTTGAATATCTGGTATTTCCTATTATAAAATTGCAACGTCCAACATGAGCTGTCCCTCTGATGTACTCGTTCCTAATCCTGTCCAGCCTCGTCACTCCCAAAGAGAACCTCNAGAACCTCAACATCTTCAGCTCTGAAGCATCCATTATTACCCACTATTAAGCATCCATGTTACTAGCTAGAGAAATGTATGATGAATAATAAAGGATATGAGTGATCAGTGTGAAATTGTACATAGCTCCATTTTGTTGAAGTATAGATTTATCATAGCCGAGCTACATTTTTGGAGTAAATTGTAGCTTAGCTAACATTTCTAATGCTGTTCTACCTACCCTGTTGACTGCAGCCGAAGATCTTGATTTAAATCTCTGCAGTGTGTCAAGCTGCTGTAAGTCAATGCATGGCACAACCTCCATTTTCCCAAACCCCATTGACAGCCTCACATGTTGGGTGAGGAAAGCATTTCATTCTGCCGGGTGAGGTGAGGGGGAATGGCAGGAGACTTTGATCATGGAGAGAGTAGTTTAAAGCCATTAAATTAGGCCATTACTGCCCTGCTTTCGGAGAGTGTATGAAAAGTCTTGGCTGGATGGCCCGCTCTGTTCTGCAGGGAGAGCCTGGTGTTATTGAAAGGCATTCTAAGCTTTCAGAAGTGCTAACCTTCATAATAGCTGCCTCATGTGGTGATAGGAATGGCATCATATGGAGGTCTCCATTTTCCATATAACTTGCAGAAGTTTTCTGTGACCTCTTACTTTGGTTATTGGAACTTCAGCTGTGGAGCTTTAGGAGATGTTTTAATGTTGTAACTGTGTCGTATAGCTGCACTGCAGCTTTGAGGGACTTTGAGTCCAGGGTTTGTGCCAACTTCTCCGCTACATCTACTCATTAATATGACATTGGAAATCGCTGGAAAATGAAAAGTGAGGGATAAAAGAAAGAAACAGCATTATGATTGCACTAGCAGTAACAACATTCTCATGTGATATCAGTGCAACACACAACCTCTAACTCCTCACAGGAATAATGAAACCCCAGGCCCAGAATCACTAAACACAACACTAATATTTCAATTGAATTGGTTTCAGGATAAATGTTTGCTTTAACGTGTAAAGATTTAGTGTTATGGCTCCACAGTGTCCAATAACATGCAGAAAATCCTAGTTCGCTCTCTTATCTATGCTGGTCTAATGTTTATTGCTTGTCACATTACAGACTCCTGCCACATGCTCTGCGTCCTACAAACGT
Source organism: Pangasius macronema (assembly GCA_037577455.1). Taxonomy (NCBI): domain Eukaryota; kingdom Metazoa; phylum Chordata; class Actinopteri; order Siluriformes; family Pangasiidae; genus Pangasius; species Pangasius macronema. The sequence continues at coordinate 1,943,490 of CM074965.1, read as the reverse complement.
CCCACACAAACCAGGAAAACGAGGAACATTTTGGACATTTGGACAGATGCCTGAATCCGAGGAGGCATTTTCAGCAAATCACCAGGGGAAAGGCAACATTATGGCGGTGTGGAAGTGCTCCATAATACCCAGCCGTAAGTCTGATGTGCGGCAGGCCAGCAGAGCGGATTGCGGTCACTTGTACTCATCACCTCCTCAGATTGATGGTTAACACTGAGCAGAGCCAGTTATAAAGATTCCACTTCCTTTCTCCGTCCTCTCTCTCATTTTCGAGGTGCTATTCTCTGGTGTTCTCTGTTTGCTCCCACTGATTTACCACTACTGCTTCTTCCTCCCTCATATCCAGCGAGCTCGAGCACAAACACTTATGATCCTGTCGAAATTACCCTGCGGTCGCCGTACAAATAGTGCCACCTGTTACATCTTTGTCAAACGTCATTCTTCCCCCCGAACCAGAGCGGTAATTTGCTTTCTCCATGCCTGATTTCTCCCTGCTTGTGTTTAAAGGCCATAATTTCACTTGTTTTGTTTTTTTTTTTGCTTTTGTTTTTTTTTTTTTTTACAAGTTTCAATTATTCACTTGTTCTCTCGAGGCACAGGCGTAAGAAGACCCTTTCAAAGAAAAGTTTCTCTCACAGATGTAGATGAGAGCAAAGAGAGGGAGATCAAAAGCTCCGAATGGCACCGAACATACAAATGTATTTATTAGGATGTTAAAAAAAAAAAATGCAAGAGGAGGAGTGCAGCTCTGGAGTTAAATTCCTCTTGATTTTAAGCTGGTGAGTAATACAAGCTGATTGTACAAGAGCTCTCCAGCTTTGAGATGTTTTGTGGATATTGGTGCAGAGCTCCAGGCTGTAGGTCAGCACTCAGCAAGCTTAAAATCCACATCAGCTGACTCTCATCCGTATCCTGCTTGAATACCCATGTCCATTTCCAATCAAATAATGCCACCCGCGTTCCCAAGTGGCACAATGGAAAAGCGTTTAGAGACTGGCGATGCCACAGCCGTTTGTGCCCGGGAGCCAAGGAGAGGGAATTGGATGTGCTCTCTGGGTGGGATGGATGGTGTAACACGTTCTCTCCTGTCAATCACAGCAACACTAGCCAATTCATGGACATCTGTCAGCTCATGTATGCAGAAGAGGGTGGATAGCACATTTCTCCGACTTTTCTCGGTCCTGTGATGCAGCAGTTCTAAATGATTTTGGCTTTCTCAGAGGAAGAACATGTTACATGCCATATGATAGCAGGCTGGTGGGTGGGAATTGACCACTTTGGGGAGAAAATGGGGGGAAAAAATTATGAAGTCATGCTGCACCAAAATTGTACCACATGACCTCACACATGCACCTGAAGTGTGGCGAGTCAACAGCAGAAAAACTGGAGAAACGACGTAAGAAAGCTGAGTGAATGTTAAAATGATCCAAACCCCTGCTTGTAGTGAGAAGCAACAAAGTCTTCCTAAGCAAATATTTATTATGTATTATGTATTGAATATTAAGCTCTTGATTACTAAACAAACAATACCAGAATGTATGAAATAATTGAATTAGATGAGGGAGTCATGGCTGACTCAAAAGTGTCACATAACGCATATAGAGTGCATTTTTCATTACCCATTTTCACCCACAAGTGGCTATGAGTCACTCTCGGCAGAAAACCTCTAACAACGACTAATTATTTATGCAGACTTTAATATCACTGGTTTTCTTTTAAAGCTCTTGGCACCCTATTGTGATTACATAGCGGTTATTATCACTGTTGTGGACTATTGCAGTACATCTTTGCTGTTAAAATAAATGTGCTGCTAACACATGTCTCCCTCATAGGAAGAACTGTTAATCATGAGACAGTGCAAGGGTGCCAATACTTTAAGCTTAACGCCAAAAAAAAATACAGACAAAAGCTTCTCAGAGATTCATAACGAATTCTAAGTTTGTCAGACGACGTCGCTAAAATAAAAACGAAAAAGAGTGGCTCAAATGCCGTTCTATTGTCCATTTAGTGCACTAGTCTTGAGCAAGCTGGTAAATAAAAAATTCCTTTGGGATCAAAAAAGATGAATCTATGACTATTGTGTTTGACCAATCAATGATCTTTACTATTTCTAGCTCCACCCACATGCCCATGTTTGGTTCCTTTGGTACACGGGTAAGAAAAAGTAAACAAATTCAATACAGGTCTTTTGGAAACACAAATACAATACTGGATCAGTGTTAAACGTTAGCACAATGCTAGATTACTGACTAGCAGAGGCTAGCAAAGTCTCGTTATTGACATATCCTCTTGACACCTGCGTGAAGTCTTACCGAGGTCGATAGTGTCCGTGACAGGGGTCTTACTTGCTCCTTGTTTCCCTGCCAGCATTTCTGAGAGCCCTTAAAAAAAAAAAGAGGCTTCCATCGGAGCAGGTAATCGTTACTAGATTGCAGAAGCCTGGTGCGAGTCTCAAGGGTCACGCCACTGCTATGGAGAGGTTGAAAGGAGGAAACCTTTGTCTGGTAGTTGATAGAAGCTCTGAAATGAGGTGAGGGATGAAGGGACCCTGATGAAAAATTAAAGAACAGCAAGCGGGTCGAGGAAACTGGAGATCACTTAAGGGGCAATCGTCTTCTTAATTACAGCGCACTGCGGTTTCGCCATTTCATTTGGGGAAAATTCTAGCGTGAGGTTGCATTCAATTTGTCTTCGCTGTACTTGTGGCGTGGACTACTGCACCCAAGAGGCACTGCTCGGGTTTTAATTAATGCTTAGGAGCACGGACACAACACACAAATAATGCAAAACTGTACCAGATTTGTAATTCATAGCATGCAGGTCAAGGTTTAAATTAACTAGCAAACTGTTTTTGTGCTATGTTAAGCTCAAGAGTTGGTAAAAGCTCTAATGGTGTTTTTTTTTTTTTTTTTAAGCTCCTGTCTCATCATGACTTCACTGAGCACTGATCTTCCAAAATGGAGTTTATCCATTTATCCATGAGCTCCCACAGTTTCACATCAGCCTTTAGCTAAATGATACACACATAAGTGTCCCTCAAGGGCTCATATTATGTTTTTAAATAATTAATTTTTACATGATTATTAATAATTAACAACACTGCGCTCTTTATCCCTGGATCTTGTCGTGTTTCTTGGTGCGTTTGGATTAATTTCACACTCAAAACCACACATAATTCAGAAACTAGCGCTGACTTTCCACTACAAATCAAACAACCGGTTGTTCACCGTCCCACTGAATCATGCCAAGTCATTCTACCTGGTGAAATGTTAACGTTAAAGTTTATTAACAGAAACGATTGGACTCAGTTAACTGTCAGGCTAAATGAAAATGCAAGACACACTTGTGTAAGCTCTATAATTAGGGTAATTCCATTCATTAAATCAAACTTAGTGTTTCAGAGATTTTTTTGCACCTTATAGACACCAAATATGATCTAAAACTAACTAAACTAACTATCAGGAAGGGAATCTGGAGTAATAACAGTGCCAAATCAAATATGCAGACCAATGGGGTCGCCATTGGTCCACATATTTGGGGTCGCTATTGGTCCGCATATTTGGGGTCGCCATTGGTCCGCATATTTGGGGTCGCCATTGGTCCGCATATTTGGGGTCGCCATTGGTCCGCATATTTGGGATCGCCATTGGTCCGCATATTTGGGGTCGCCATTGGTCCGCATATTTGATTTGGCACTTTTATTATTCCAGATTCCCTTCCTGATGCATCCCTCCCCAGTCTTATCAGGGGTTGGGACTGGAATTAGAAGTGCACTGTCTTGTGCATCCCCAGTGGCTGGGGTCGGCTCCCTGGCCAGGAATCGAACCCGGGCCGTGGCGGTGAGAGCGCCCAGGCCTAACTACTAGTCCTCTGGGGACCATATAAAAAAAAATATTTAAAAAAATATATCTCATAGTTCCAAGAGAATGATCCAAAATTTTCTTGAGGCACAACTTTGTGATCAATGATATGCTTTCTAGAAATGTATATGTCCCGCCCCGGGAGGCGGGTCTTACTCTATTCATAATCGAACGATCGTCGTTTGCCACACCAAACAACCACACTAAAACGGACGGACGGAAGGGCGTGAGTGACAAGTCTTTTCCAGACATCACTTGCTTGAGGGAAAAAAATGGCCTTTGTACAGTTGAGTTGTGACAGGTGATTTTTCATCAGTGCTGGAATATGTCACTTCCCCAGACAGAGTTCTCCATATTTAGCTAGCTCATTAAGCTACTGACTAGTTTGTTTAGATTTGGATGAAGTGTGGTGTATCTTGAGCTATATTGGCTCTTGTGTAAGTTCAACACTTCCTGTTTCAGAAGGAAAACGTCAATATACAGAATTAAATCACAGCTATTGTGGCAACTTTAAATAGTTACGGAACAAAAACAAAATTTACCTACTCATTACTGATCATCGAATGCACCTTAGACACATCCAGTGTGGATTTACTGAGGTCTTGATGTGACCAGCAGCTCTTACACTTTCTGCACAACCTGAAAAAAAATAAACTCTCCATCTCCTGGTACAGTTGGTCTTTCAGAGCCACCACTGAAAGAACACCATCATTAAACATCATTAAAACGTCATCATCTATCGATATCTATCTATCTATTTATTATGTATTAAAAATGATGTCATTAAAACATCATCATCTTCTCTTGCCATCAAATTTCCATCAAGGTTTTTGAGAAGGTCTAGTCGACACTGGAGGGTGACTAGTGAAGAAGTCTAGGCCATCTGTGACTCCTAGGACCGACCAGGTCTAGGAAGGTAACAGCAAACAGAATACGAAGGTAGTTTAATTTAGAGCACGTTTTACATTGTCTCAAAGCAGCTTTACACATAATTCTGGATAGCTAAGGGTGATTGTGGGAGAAAGAAACACCTGAGGATTTAAATTCACAATGTTTTATTCCTCTTATACCACAACGATTTGCTACCACTAAGATTTTTTTTGTTTGTTAAATAATGGCACGTCATACTTCCCCCCTCATTTTCTACCCAATTTGGTCACCTGCTAATTCCCACCCACCAGCCAGCGCTCCCATCATAAGACAAACCCAACACACTCGGAGAAAAGCGCTATCCGCCCTCTTCTGCATACATGAGCTCACAGAGACCCACGATTGGACAGTGTCACTGTGATTGACAGGGAAAGACAGTATGCCCCTCCTACCCAGAGAGCACATCCAAATTTGCTCGCTTGGCTCCCGGCCACAGATGTCTGTGGCATCATTAGGATGACATATCATCCTTTTTATCCATTTATAGTTACATTTAATGTCATGGCATGTAATGTGGAAAATTACAACTTTATGTCTGACTGTTACAAATCATTGGCACTGGAGACTCCTTCCAAAAACACTAAGTAAACATTTGTCGTGCGTCTGCCATACGAGGTTTACCTTAAATTCACCTTAAACAATGATGTCTTTGTTATTGTATATTCTTAATTATATTGGGACACAAAACAGTCTGCTGCTGTTCAAGAAACCTTCTTTCTTCCGACCAATCAGAGTTGAGAACTCAACACCCCTTAAGCTTCTAACCGTCTTGTTTTGTCCTTGTATGCTGCATGTTTGAGTACCATACTGCGTGCCAAGGAGAATTCTAAGCACTGCCAAATGAAGAGTAATTCTGAGTTATGTATGCTATAACACTTTGCTTTGTGTAGGCTTTAGAACTGCTGGTAACTGCTTTAGACAGAGTGGAACTCCTTTTCATCTTTGTTTTTTTCCCCAAGTCCGCAAGCCCATCAAGCCGTAATCTAATAAGCAGCGGTTAGGCTTGATTCGTATGGGACCCACTAAATGTCAGCGTGCTAACAAAACCCCTCGTCTTCTCTGTCCCTGTGGACCGGAGGGAGGGCAGTACAGAATCTGGCATCGCTAAAGCAGCCTCGTTGCTGGAATTGATTAGCATTTAGATTGTATCGTCTCTGATTCGCAGGAGAGGAGGAGAGCAGCGATGGCTCGAAAGCAAGCCGGTTTAGTAGCAAGGTGTGGAAAATTGTACCTAAATGGATCCAATTGCTTGAAACCACCTCTTGTTTTTCTTCACATCAATTGTCCCTCAACTATCGCAGACCAAACCGACGCCATTGTGAGTGGTCTGATGAGAGATGAAAGATTTCTGCGCCTCATTATGAGCTCCTTGATAAGGCGTTTACATGCCCAGTCAGAGCACCTTGGTTCTTTAATTCAGCTGCTAATTGTTATTAATTTCGCCAGCCTATTACAGCGATAAAACAGGGTCAGGCACGGATACTAATTAGGAATAACTGGGGAATTTTTTTTTTCATTTTTAAAAACGCTCCGCCGTGTTCTTTGTGTTTTAAAAGTCAGTCATTTAAATAACGTTGAATATTAATGCTAAGCTCTGTTACAGTGTGTGCTTCGAACTCCAGCATGCACAACTTCAAAAAGGAAAAAAAAAAACTCCCCAAGGTATTTGATTTGACATAACGGAGAAATTTTATACACAGAGAGGATAGAAGAATAGAAACAAGTCCCCAAATGGCACATAGTGGTGCTTCTGCAAACTTTCTGGATGCTTTATTTTTGCTTTAACATCCTCATAAAGCTGGAGAGGAACCCTCCTACGTGCTTCCTGCTCCATCCTGAGCGGTCTCGTCGATCATTTTTCCCGCCTGTGCCTCATGTTCGAATTGTTGTCTAGCTCCAAGGTTTAGACTTTTTCTGTCCTTGTCTATGCTTTCTGTTTATATAAGTATGAATCTTTCATCCTGACGTAGACCATTGGCTTTTATTGGTTTCTAATCTAAATCCAGAACTAACTGGTCATGGATCTCATTGTTAAATTCTTGAATTCTTGCTTCTGATTGGTCGGAAGGTGTTGATTATTTTCTATAATGTTCGATAAGATTACGCAGGGACTTGACTTGTGAAATTCGAACGTTCATTTTAAGCCGTGGCATTGTTCAAGTTCTCGGTTAGATGTTTATTTAACTTATGAAGTGTATTTTATCCATGGAAGGAGTCTCCAGGGTCAGTCAGAGGTAACGCTGTAACATTTATATTTCTGACAACCCTTTCAGAAGTCCAGTCTCTCGTTGTTCGTAGAATTGTTACAATAAACTTTGTATTGTATCTCCATTTCGACATACTGTAACTGTAAAATGGTGGAGGTTGGGGGGAAAAAAAAACAACTCAATCATCATAATCATCATGCAGTCTGAAGCCTTGTATCAGTGTTTTCCCAATAATGCACTTTCTGAGAGAAAAGCGTCGGCGCATTAAAATCAGAAGATCCACGCTCCAAACCCCGAGCACCACCATCCTCCCTCCTCCCTCAGACCTCTGCGGACTCCTTACTGTATTAAGCACAGCTCTCTCACGCTTCTATCAGCATGCACTTTCTGAGGGCTTGACATTAAGAAGAATAAATGGCACCGGTCTCACGACGCAACATAATTCATCAAAGTCTCTGCTACAAGTAAACTAATCACGGGGCCGACGTTTCGCACTCAGGGTGAATGTTCAAACACGAGCCTGGTTCCTCGCCTGCATTACAGGAACCTCCAGGGATGCAGGAGGTCTGGAACTAAACCAGGTTTAGATTCCCGTCTGGACTGTCACGATTAGAAAGAATTGGCGTAATATAATTCAGAATGACTCATGCGTATACCGAGCACAATTTACGCCCTGCAGGCCTGCAACTTTTTAAGGAGGTTTTAAAGGAAAAACTTCCATCCTGAGACACATGAAATATGTTTACATTGGAATATCTGTGATGTGTTTTTGCTGCTGGTTGGTTGATGCTGTATTTTTGTTATACCTGTGACTAGTTAGAGGTTGTAGGACCTCTGTTAGCTTTTCACTTCTCATTTTCGCATGATTAAATTTGGCAACGTTTTACGCCGGATGCCCTTCCTGACGCAACCCTCTCTATTTATCCGGGCTTGCGACTGGCACAGAAGTCACTGGACTGTGACCCCCGTGGCTAGATGTCGAGAGTTCTGTGTGATAGAAAAATATCAGCGAGAATCAAGGGGAAGGTGTACGAGACAGTGGTGAGAGCGGCC
>CM074965.1:1920506-1935340 GCA_037577455.1 Pangasius macronema | reverse complement strand
GAGAGTGATGATTCGCTGTGGAGACCCCTGAAGGGAAAAGCCGAAAGAAGAAGAAGAAGAAGAAGAAGAAGAAGACTCACTTCTCATTTTCAAGCGATGTTCAACACCACATTATGGAGCAATCCAGCACAGAAGTTGTGGAGACGTTGAATGCAAACACTGGACTCAGAGTCCCAGAATGCAATGTAGCTATACACACCAAGTTATGACTTGGGTAGCTAGCAATCTAAGAGAGCACGATGGTATTAGCATGAAAAGCTGAAGCTTAGAAAACTGATCTGTTTGAGCAACGCAGACAGATGAAAGGACTAAAGCACCGCTGCATCATTCTCTTTATGTAGAAAACTTTCTTTCTGTAAAAAATCTTGGACGTCACTGAAAATCACGTTAATTATAAAGGTTAATAAAGCCATAATAAAGGCTGATTTATTTTCCTTTAATAGAACGAGCTTTAAACCACCTTCAGGAGACTTTGTAATGCACTGGCGTTAACACCCGAGGTGTAAAGTGAGCTGAGGTGTACGCTTCAGAGTCGCACCTATAGCGCACCAGAAGGTGTTAATGTAACACAGGTGATCCTGCTGTGAACATTTGTAGCAAAGAGCATGATTAACAAAAAAATAATAATTATAAAAAAAAAAAAAAGACTAACGTGTTAGAACACAGCATCTCAGGCGTAAAGGACTGTATTTACACCCCAGAGAAGCAGTTCGATAGAAAATTAATGTCATGCTGACTGCAGGCACACGGGCGGCTCGTGCTGGGCGTGAATTCTAATCTAAATCTCCTGAATTCACTGAAAAACAAGGAGTAGAAAATAATTAGGAACTTTTTTCATTATGCATAAAGTAAATAAATGACCCAACATTACCATTGTATATAAAAGGTCTTTTTTTTCTTTCTTTTTTTTTTTTTTTTTTTTTTGGAAAAAAAATAATTGTTAGCAGGTCAAACGCAATGTCAGAGCGCCCTCTGGTGGACACGAGCCTGTTTTACTGTTTACAGCTAAAATTGAAGTAGTAAAATATATAAAAAAAATAATAAAATAAAATACACAAAGACAAAAAAGGAATATTTAAAAAAGAAACTTTGAATCCTGACAAAAATCCAAACATTAATATTAAGTTCATATATAAGAACATACTTCAACAAACTGATGGATGGATTTATATTTGCTTAAACAGTAGGCGTATTGGGGCTTGTGTGTGTGTGTGTGTGTGTGTGTGTGTGTGTGTGTGTGTTTTGTGCTTTGTTTTTGTTTTTGTTTTTTTGTTTTTTTTTCCCCTAACCCCTTTAATATTCTTGTTAATGCAGTTTTAAATGCGAATGTGTGTTCTTTCATTAGCGACCTTTTCGTTTTATTTTTTTTACCCGTTATATTTAGGTCAAAACAAACCATCTCCTCCATTTCCGGATGTTTACGCTGCCATTTTCTGCAGCACTTAAGCTAATTTATTGCAGGTGCAGCTATATCACCTGAAAAATGTCTTCCAAAAGTGCTGTCCTATAAACGCACACAGAGTGCTGCAGCATTTCCATAATAAACTCTAGCTGTATAAACCCAAATCAGGATGGACAGCACTTCACTCAGTTCATTCAGTTCCCCGGAACCAGAGCTACAGATCATTTCATTTTTAAAATATATATACACTGCTGTTGGATTTTCAATTCTCGATTTTTCAGAAGGCGCTGATTAATTTCCTCGAGCAGCAGCCCTGACAGTAGTTCTGATACGTCATCGTTTCTATGGTAACAGCTCATTCACAGGGACTTGTACGGCAGACGGTATACATACAAACTTTTTTTGCGTGTACCTCCATTGTATATGGTGAAGTTTTCTGTAAGGAGTCTCCAGTGTCAGCGCTTTGTAACTGTCAGAGGTGAAGCTGTGACTTTAAGTTTTCCGACATCTTCAGGACTTTACGCAGGATTTTACGCTTTTGCGTGAAAAGAGAGAAAACAAAAAGAGACGCAGGTGAAAGAATGAGGGACTGTTTACAGCTGCGAGAACGAGAACCAAGAAGAACCGACTTGTGGAACCTTGCAGACGTTCCACGACATTAAATGTAACTATAAATGGAAAAAAAGTGTCATTCTTTAATGAATAATAATAATAATAATAAAAGGTATACTGGCAACTTGCTGTGGTATAAGGGGAATAAAGCACTTTGGGATGTCCTGCTACAGGAAAATAATCATCTTTGGGATGTTAACACCATCACACCACTCCATCGTTGATTGTTTTCCCGTAACAGCACAACACAGAGTGCTCTATTCCTTTTATATTAATGTTAATATTTTACCAGTGTTACTCAAACTCAGGACAGAAAGTAATTTTGTTTTTAAAAAACATTCATTTATTTCACGTCTACAAAAAAATGAATACAGAGAAAAATAAGGGCAGCTGAAACAATCAGTACGAAAATATATTTAAAATATATATATATGCAGTCATCTACTGGTTATGATGAATAATAATATAATAGCGCAGTATGAGAACCCACAGTGCCGAAAAATTATATATATTTATATTTATATTCTGGTCATTTAATCACAATATATCATATAACATATAGCTCTAATAGCTAGTCATTGATTTTCTGGTTTAATATGAAATATTTGAGTAATCACACTTTTTTTTTATTATTTAGTTCAGTTTGGATTCGATTCAATTGACCAGTCAAACAGACTAATAAATATAACAGCTCACTACTAACTCAGTACTAAACATAACAGCTTTGATAAGGCTAAGCTGTGATTTCCACTACTGTAAGAAAAAAAAAAAAAGTTAGATCTCAGATCCCGCTGTGAGAACCAGTGGTCTAAAAAGGCTGAGCTGTGGTTGTTAAAGGTCAGAGGAGAGGAGAGAACGTCGTGCGTCCGGTGTGTGTGTGTGTGTGTGGAGCGTTTGCCGCGGTAAAGCTGCAGCAGTCTCAGCATGATGTTCATCACAAGTGACACATGGAGTAGAAAAACATCTCACTTCAACTTCACGCACACTGATGATACACTTTGCTTAAAACAGAATGAACCTCTAAGAAGACTAAAGCGCTTTTGTCCGATTAGAGTACGATTTAGTACTTTAATAATCATTTCAAAACTTCTGCTGACGAATGACAAAGCGGAGCGTCGAAGTGGTTTCTGGGCCAAGCTGAACGCACGCTGACTCTTACAGCTTCGTCTGTTCCACCATGAGCCAGTTTTTCCTGACAAATAATACTCTTACTCTTAAAGTACATTACATTCTATCATTTTTAGCGGAGGAATAATGGTTCCTCTACAGCTCAAATGATACCCGGCGAAATTGCACTTTAAATGACAAATCTTCAGTGCTGTGTTTCAAAAAAAGAAAAGAAAAGAAAGAAAAGGGCGTATAAGAGGAGTTGTTTCTGCTCTGTGGATTATCCAGGCCTTTGAACGATCACTTCAAGACAGCTGTTCTGGTGAACACCCAGTGAAAACAGACATACCAGAAATCGCTACATCTTGAACTCTGGCCAATTTCCTCTCTCCAGAGTTGTTACAGTGGTTTGATTACAAAACAGCTCCGTCAGGCTGGTCCACGGAAACGTTTCTCACAGCTCTACCTTCCACAGGAGCACTCACGAGCCTCGCGTGAAGGCCGAGTCTCCTCGCTTTCTCCGTCATCTAAAAACGCGGTGATGGTTTGGCAGAACTCACAGAGGCTTGGCTCTGATGTAAAACACGCAACATACAGCTGGAGCACGTCTACTCCGGATGGTGTATCATTACAATATGTAGGTTATTTTATTTAAAAAATAATAATAATAAATAAATAAATTCTTGACTCAAGTAAAAGTGCAATGATTCATCTCAGGAAATACTCATAAAAGTTGAAGTGGGAACGTATAAACTCTTCGGTTTACTTACGGCTCTGTCGTGTCATTTTCTAGAACGGTGGATCTGAGAGTTCGTTATATTAACGCACTCGTTCGAATACCTTATCGTTTCCATAGTAGCGGCATATTCACAGGGAATTGCTTCATATTAACGTCTACAGAAACGTGTAATTGTTGGTATGGTGAAGCTTTAATTTTAAGCTTTCCACCATGGGAATGTCTTCAGGACTTCAGCTTTTCTGGTTTCTCTGTAAGATCGCTTTTTTCCGTCTTATTTACTTCAAAACGCAGGAAAAAACAGAGGCTCATGAGGAAACTATGGGACGTGCTGTTATAGGAAAATAATCAAATCCACCACGGGGAAAGCTTACCTGGTTTCTGGAGGCTCATGGTTACCAAATTTTGGAGGTACTGTTACCAAATTTTGGTTGGTAACAGTACCTCTGTTTCATCACACCACCTCATAGTTGATTATTGTCTTATAACAACATGACATGGAGTGTTTTATTCCTTACTTAACGATGGTACTGATGCTAAATTAATGCTTTCAACCCCTCACATTAGCTAGCATGAAAATACCTCTGATGATACAAACTAGGAGTCACATTTCAAACTGTCATGATAAATACAAAGTGTACAGAGCAGCGGATATAGCGTGATGACAGTGATGGGTGTGAGGTCTCGTTCTCGCTGTCAGCAGGAATTTAGATCGACTCCTTGAAGCTGTCTGATACTAAACAGTCATGTCCTGACTTAGAAATATATGATTATAGAGAAATGTAGTGTAGTGAGAAGGAAGCAGAGATTGTTGTTTTGAAATATAGTGAGTAAAAGTCACAAGTAAAGTACTGATATTTAAAAGTCACGCAAGCTGAAGCACTTGTGTCATCATTGTTTGGATATGTTATAAACTCAGCTTTTTTTTTATCTCTCCTAAAATATCCTTCTGAATTTTAACACTTTGTCCCATAAAAGCAATCTAATCTTAAAACAATTTCATGTGAATTCCTATCCTAAGGAAACTCAATAAGATATTTCTCATAAACGGAGTGATACAGCAGCTTTTTTTTTTTTTTTTGGCTCTCACAGTGTGCAGAATTTCTTGGTACAGAACTTGTTTTGTCCTCAGTTGACCTGTAAATAAATTTGTTCTTGATGAGCAGTGGTGCCAAAACTTCAGGGTCAATATTTCCATTGCGACACTAATTTGTATTAGGGAATGGAAAATAGTCACCAAAAATGATTGCCCAAATCCACAAAAGAGTAAACACTAACATTTTTTTTCCTTAAACGTACATTTTATAGAAACCATTCTGCATTTATACAAATAGCAATTCCATTTATTTCATACAAACACATATCTTTTGTACTCGAGTGTGTCCATGACAGGCCCACACACATGTTCTACAAGTCTAATCTGATCAGGAGCCATATTTTCTCTCCATACATTAATTTTTGCAGGTGATATATCCCCTTCATAGACTAGATGATACAGATTTGTGGATGTAGCAAATGCGAGCTGGTTTAAGGCAGCTGGAGCAACTGGCACGCCAATAAACCTGTGTATCCTTTCTGCAGTATCCTCAGGAAAGTTCACAATGTCCTCAAATTTCACTTGAAGGTAGGTGTGTGAGGGCAAGTCCGCGCTTGCTCTGAGGCTGGCAGAAGTGTGAGCAAGCCAGAGATGAGCTAGCAAGAGCACTGGGTTAGCAGCTGGCTGAGCAAGGATCTCTCGCAAAGGCTGAAATGCTGCGTCAAACTGCGTGCAGGTCTGTCCTGCCCTATCGCCACGCTGGTTCAGAATGTTGAGCAAGTGTTTTCTAATGTTTTTGCTGGCATAAAGGCTTGGCTTGCTGTTGTAGAGCATCATATAGATCCATGCCCTTGGGTCACGCACTACTTGAACAGATCGCAACGACTGTCCAATGACTTCTTGTACAAACGGGAGTTTTAAGGACCAGCTCCCGCTCCGAAGGTTCAGCACAGGGCAGGCGTTCGGGAAGTTCGACAAGTGCTGCCTCAACTCCTTGATATACTCCACCTCCCTCGACGTAGTCCTGGTCTCGCTCGTCTCCATCAGGAGCTTCCGCCTCTTCTTCATTCCCTTAGCGCCGCCCTGATTCCTCGCCTCGATACTGCCCTTGTAGAGCTGAATGTTCTGCAGGTGCAGTCTGATACTATGCACCATTGAATGGAACCATCCTTGAATGGCTTGAAACCTTCCACTCTGGGCATCCGCTCTGGACCACTCACAAGCGTCTGTGAAAGAGTCAGGAGAAAAACTGGTCTCTGGAATACGGAGGTATGTGGAGGGAATACTGAGATACACAAAGTCAGAACTGTTGTCGAAAAGGGGTTGAAGGATCTCAGCTCCAGAGCCGGGAAGAGAGGTGATGATTATGAACGGAAGGGGCTCTGGGGTGTGATCACGAGGGAAGGTGGATCGAGTGACGGCTTCCTCGGAGACATGGAGGTCCCTCCACATGATGCCGCACAGCACCTCCTGACAACGATGAGACGTTACCAAGAGTTCCAACACCCAGAAAAGCAGCACTGAAATAATTGTGCAGCGGATGAGTTTACGGGAGGAAACATTAAACTTTCTCTTTATGGTCAAAACTGCGATGGCAAAACACAGAACCCACACTGCAATGACATTGATCATGAAACCGAGGTTAAATGTGGAGTCTTTTTTCAGTTGGCTGGGTAAAACCTGAACTCCCTGACCAAAATGAATTATCTTGTGTTTATTCTCTGCTTTTGCAAACCCTGCAAAGCCTAAGTAGCTGTGTCTGGCACCAATATCTTTGTAGTTTGTTGCTATGGACACGGTAGTCTCTGTGTCATTCAGGGTAACCGACAGTTTAACTCCATTTTTGCTGTCTTCAACGAACCTGCAGTCTGATACTTTGACAAAAGGGCCGTGCATTAGGTAAGCCACCCTACTGACTACACTGTCCATGGAAAAAGTAACATTTATGAATTGTGTCCACCTTTTTTTGAACTCTGCAACCTGTTCTACTTCTTGTATCCTGCCAACAGGACTGACTCCCTGACTGTCAAACCAAAACATCTCGTAATGGGCGTCCCATACATCCATCAGAGCTCCACTGTACTTATTCAAAGACCTGTGGGGCACATATCTCAGGTCGATGTCAAGATTGTGGAAAAAGGCACTAAACGACGTTATGGGAGACCTTTCATGCTTTTCAACGTGATCTAACACTAATAAGGTTTGGGAGTTGAGCAGCACCAGGGCTCGATAAACACTCTTCAGCTTCATAGCGGACGAATAAGCTGACGCGGCTTCGCCACTAACAAACATAGTGTCCTGGTGTGAAGATGCCGCAATGACCTCACCAGCACTGTCTCCCACTTCCTTTTCTCCCCATTTTAACCATTTGGAACATTCCCCTAGCTGCCCCTCCCATGGTGCATTGCACTGACTAGTGGGGGATGGTGCAAATACCAAGACGTTGTTAAGATAGCTGTATTTTGGACCATACAAAGCTTCAGATACAAACACTTGTCCATTTGGTGCAAAAGTGAACGAGTTCTGATCCGGGTGTTCATGACCCGGGTTGAAGTTAGTCCAGCCATCGACCCAGGTATAAGGCTTAGCATGAACGATGTCATACACTGCTCGTCCACCTAACTTCCCAGATTTAAAAGACACAAAAGTGTTGTCCTGCCCAGAAGGCAACCCTGCGCCGTACGTCACCACCCCCCAGTTTGAAAAAACATGCATGTCTGCTCTCCCAAAATCAGGGGGTGGCTGAGGAGTGAGCTCTGCGTCGTACCAGATAAACTCAGTGTGTAATGTAGCCCAGCGCTGCGCCACGGACGGCATCATGGGCCCATCCTTGGGCCGACACTTTCTGATCTGCTGCGCCAGCCAGTTTCCTGAGCCGTTCCTGAGCACAAATGAGTCCAGGAACACCAGCTGACTCTCTGGCCCATAGAACCAGTTGTAGTTGGAATCAGCGATGCCCACAGTTCTTTGAAAACCAGGGAGCACGGTGGCATAGTAGAACATGAAGTGAGCTCTCAGCCAGTTGTTATTCTTGTTGTCTATTTCAAAATGACGTGACGCTAAGAAAACGTACTGAGTGATGGATTTGGCTGTGTAGCTGCCATACGCTACGCCTTCATCTAGGGAACCGTCTACGATATGGTTCAAGAGGAACATGGTCTTTTCCATGTAGTTCACGGCTACCTGCTTCCACATCATGGTTTCACGGTCTTTGTGTACACCAGTTACGATAGCTCCTGTAAGGATGGCTAGTATGTTTGTAGTCTGGTGGTTCTGTAGAAACTGCCGGCCCCAACCTCTATGTTTGGACAGTTCATAAAGCTCCGCTGTGACGGCACGTATCTTCTTAAGGTACTGAACCTTTCGCTGGGTGTCCAGATAGGTGTAAATGAAGTCATAAGCTGTAGCGAAGCCAGTGAGGGAATGGGATATCGGAACTTCATCATTTGGAGCGCTAGTCACCATCCAGTCGGGATATTCTGCCATACGATCCATGTATTTAATTAAAAACTGGAATGCGGCGCTGTCTTCGGGCTGGAGTAGACAGTACAGCGCAAGGGGTGGAAGGTTGTTTCCGTAAATCTCGTTCCACTTCTTTGCAAATTCCTCATGGTTCATGGGTGGCAGGTAGAGCGTCGGGCTGTCCAGCATGGCCGTCACTGCATTTCGTATAACTTTAAATATGTGTCCGTGCGTACCGGCAGCTTTCTTTTTCAGCCGGCGCACGTCAGTCAAGTCAAAATAAAGGTTGGGGTGGACGTTTGAAGGCATGTGAAATCCTCGCTCTGTGGTGGCGTTGGTGCCTGTATGGAAATCTGCTCGCTCGTCGTGCTCGCTGACTGTGCCATATTTGCCTGAGGGGTCAAATATCCCAGAGAAGGAAAATCCCAAATTCACAAGACACAGCAGAAGCGCAGACTTCACTATGCATACGGCCATGATATAAAAGACAGATGTGGGATTTTTTTTTTCCTTTCTCTTTGAAAAACACTCCTCCTTAACAAAAAAAAAATCTGCTTGTAATTTCTACTCACATCTAGTGCAGTTCCAGGAGATGAATCATGCTTTCAAGAAGGAGGAATTTCACATGGAGTGTTTGGGTTCTTGCCAAGTTCTTGATCAAATCCGCTGTTCTAAAGTCATAAGAAGGAAAAAGTTTTGTGGTTAAAATTGACAGGTCTAGGTAGACCACCACCCATACACCAGGTTTCTGAAGATGTCCTTCATTATAGATCATGCAGACATGACACAGTATCAGTCCTGAGCACTGCTTCTGAGGAGAGAGCTTCTGCAATGCATGCATCATCCATGACTAAACATGCCCATGTTCTTTCCTATCTCTCTTGTTGAATCCTTTCCATTTGACACCACAGGTCCTTCAGTTTCCTTTGGGAATCTGTTCCACGCCTTGCCTCCATGGAGACTGTATACACCGTGTTATTTCCTGTGCAGAAGGTAAATATGCTCCGGTAAAGTTGCTTCTCAGAGAGCTCACGTTGCTGTTTTGCGTGCAGAGCTCTCTGTGATCACGTCTTATTTCGTTCTGCGCATGCGCGGCAACAAGTCTCTTTATTTTTCTTTATAAATCGCTGTACCTCGATTTCCTGAGCAGCATTTGCACTCGAGACGTACCAGAACACGATTAGCTGCCTCAAACGACCAAGACCTCATAAAAACAAGGGCAAAATCTCAAAACAGACGTCCTAACAGCAGAAAGAGGGATGGTGGCGAGGGATGGCGAGTGAAACCCGGAAGTTACGTAGAGCGTAACGGTAGACTGATGCATCTGTTATTAAACGCGAGATTCCTTAAACAGCTTTTTATCCAAGAAAATCATTAGTTGTTTATTCACCCGCTATTTTAATAGCAATTCCTTCTACTGATATTGATTGTTCCTCAAAACCGTGCAGATTATTTCCTGTCGATAGGTGGCGCGTGGATACCGGAAATGCAAATCAAGTCCTCGTGACCAATGCGTTTCTGATCTGGATGAATTATTTTATTCTTATATTTTAAAAGGTTGCGTCGTCATTTACAAATAACATGACACAAAATTTCAGCAGCATTTTTATTTATGTTAGGGACCATGAAGACTTTTATTAATTAATTTATTTATTTATTTATTTACCTGAACAGTAGTTAATAGCCACTCAACATAATAGTATGTTAAGGTTAACAATTTAAAGTTTTGAATAAAATCTAATAAGTTTAATGTACACATAGACAAAAAGATCAAGTGTCTAACTAGTAATAGTACATTAAAAAGCTAGTACACCCTTAGGAAAAAAGTAAGGAAGCCAAAGAAATAAACTTCCTAAGCTAGCATCATCACCGAGTGTGTTTTTGGCTTCACAAATGTTCCTCCTTTATTACAGGCAAGAAATAGAGATCAAATCGTATCAAATAGCATAGGATCAGATATTAAAAGAGAAGAAACAAATATCAGTTCAAAAATTTAATTTGCATATCCCATTATAAATGGGATTTAACCGCTTTAATAATATGTATTTCCATCCTTAGCTTTCAAAACTGCCTCCCGTGTGTTTCATGTCCTCCGCAATAAGAAGGTCGTTTGTGACACATACTGTTTGTGCGAGTTATATACAGTATGAAAAAACATTACTTTTACAAGCCACATCATAAGGTTCAAATAATAGCGTTAGCCTCTGAAGTGGCTTGTAATGTAACCAGAGAGTTGTGACCAATAAAGCAAAACGGAACAGGAACCAAGTCGTTTTTGTGGTTGTTCCACAACATTAAATGTAACTACAAACGGATAAAGAAAAACGTATGATGCATTGCTCGTAAATACAACATGCGAGTGTTTGGCTGAATTGCTGCTTTTAGGAGAATAAAACACTTCAGTCTGTGCTGTTATTAAATAAAAAATAATCAACTTCAGGGGGATAAAAGTAATTCTGCTTCAACACACCACCCTGGCGTTGATTGTTTTCCTATATCATCATGACACAGTGTGTTTTATTCCTTCCTTCCTTACGCATGATGATTAAAACTGATACTTCCCTGACATCCCCAGCATTTGTGCTGTTAGTCAGAACAGTGTTACAAAATGCACTACAAATTACAAATAATAAATTATCTGAGTTTTTATGATTATAATTTGATCATCTGAGTTTCCATAAATTATTAATGAATTTTGATGCCATAACACAGCCATGTTGCCTATTTCACTGAGTTATCTGCTTTCACACAGTTAATTAAACTAATTTGTCTAACTAACAGCCCTTTGCTGAGCCAATCTGTGTGTGTGTGTGTGTGTGTGTGTGTGTGTGTGTGTGTGTGTGTGTGTTAGAGTAGAGAAAACAGTAAAATGTTCATAGTAATGGCAGTCGAGGACCAGGGCTGGGAACCACTGTAATGTTTGTGGTCTCGTTAATCTTTTTTCTTGGCTTCAGAGTGTTTCACTGCTGCTCTCTTCCTGTGAGTGACCGCAGAATGAGTGCCATCATCTGCCTTTTCATCATCCACCCGCTCAGCCGTGCAGATTCCCATGACGATGAATCCAATCACCACCAACGGCAAGGAAATAAGAAAACATGTACCGAAGGGAGATGATGCGAAACTCGTCTGAGTGAGAAGGAGAGATCTTTTAGAAATCATGTAAGGAAAAAAAACTGCCCTAAATATTTCTCCACATATTTGTTCAGTGAGATGCATCTTTACTTCACCGTCCCTAATGATGCAGTGCCTCACCTTTAAAGCAGATGTCCCACGATAATAAAGTCTCTTTATCTGCCGCAGGAATCCGTTCCCTCCGAGTAACTGAAACGTACACACTTTGTGTTAAACTCAAAGCTGAGAAAAGATTTGACATGAACGTGGAAGTGATCAGACCTCAACTCTTCCTGTCAGGATGCTACTGAGGAACTGGAGAAGATCTTCAGTTGTCTCAACCGTATATGCAGGTAGATAATATCCATCAATGGACATGTTCATCACAATGAGAGAAGGCATTGGCAACTCGCTGAGGAACGGAAAACAGTGATACACCATTATTGTTACAATATACACAATTCACAGAAATTCAAAGAAATTTTAAAAAATTATGAAAGGAAGTGGAAAGCTGAGCCGCAAAATCAAGCTTCACATCCAGGCACTATAATTCATGTGGGGTGAGACAGAGTCATCGGCCTGCTCATTGTATTCCAAGTGTGGATCCCTAGATCATATCCTAAGCTGCTGGTTAAAGGTACTATGAGAAGGACGAAACCAATCAAGTTCTGAAGGTCATTGCAGAAGCCATTAGTACAGAACTTGTGCTAAGAGGTCCCGACCCACCATGGCCACCATGAGAGCTATCGAGCAACCATGTCCCCCAGTGAAAACATCTGCAGGCGCTCTGTGAGAGACTGGGAGGTATTGGTAAACCTCAAGCAGCAACTGAAGTTCCCTAGCCTCAGGAACTACTTCCTTGAGAAGAGACATTGCCCTGCTGTCTGCATCCACCGAACAAGCTGTCCTGCTGGAGCTCACAGCTTGGAAGACGCCTGTGTAAGAAAGCTTGCCAAGTACAAAGGTCTGGAAACCGACTGCCAGTAGGCCGGCTGGAGGGTGAGGTGCTTGCCAATAGAGGGTTGATGCCAGGGCTCGATCTCTGTCCAGAGCCCTCAGCATGTCAGGCATCATAGGAGTGGAGAAGCTAAGAGCCATCCACTGGGACAGTAGCTAGCTAACCATCTGGACACAAGCTGTGGTCTGATCAGCCTCAGCTGAGACGCTTGATGAAGGACACAAAACACCTGAGGATTCCAGGAACATCACGGATGATGTGTCCAGAAGCATCAGCAGATGTATTTACAGAGATATTTTGCACCATGTGTTCAGGTGAGCCCCATGACATCCTTTCTCCCATATACATTTCTACATTTACGCCACTAAATCTTTAGTATTCTTTCTTTTGGCTTCAAACAATTCACCTATATTGAAACTTTTTGTTTTGCCATTTCTATTAGGTAAATGACAAATATACCAAATGGTACATACAACATACCAAAAAGCATAATACCATTCTGTGAAGTTGTCATATCATTTCCACTCTAATGTCTGACATACAGCCCAGAATTCACTCCCAATCACAAGAAATATCGGAAAACTATTAATTATTTATGCACAGAGTAGCTCCTAGCACCAGAATCATCCTGCTCACCCCATTATGATGCCATTGATGTAGTCGTTTCCATCCACATAGCCAAACTGAAAGTTCCTGTAATGCACACGGATGGACACATTCAGCAGTCGCCATTTTATTCCCAAAGCTTCCATTATCTTGGTCATTAATTATTCCTTTGGCTACTCACATGCCATACTGATCGCTGTATTCTGTGGCCACCTTTTCCACAAGGCTCTTATAACTAAAGAGAGAAATTACAGAGAATATGAGCAGTGGACATTTTTCGAACACACGGCATGTCATATGTGGTCTGAGTTTTACCGGATACTTTCTGCAGATGGGTTTTTCTCATCCACCACAGCTACAGCTACAAGTTTAGCTGTGAAGAATATGAAGCACACAATAATGCATGAGATTATATTCACTTCTAGAAGAAAGTAGATGTATTTTTCATGACTACAGCCAGGAGTAAATAACCAGCTGTAAATAACCAATCACGTTACATTCACAGCACAGCTGATTTGCATTTAGTGACACCCACAAAACTCCATAAAAGGCAAAGAGATGGAAACGCCAAAATGATAACTAAACAGTGAAAGAACACGTCCAGCTTAGCTACTGCAGCTACCATAGGCGCATAGGGTGTCATTACTTTTGCCTTGATTAAACAGCTAGTCTTGTAGCAAAAACTTCAATATATTCGTAACAGCTTGTAGATGAATTTTCAATCAAAGCCATCTGCTTTGTTATGGATATAAATGTCTGCTGTCTGAGCAGCTACGTGAGATGTTGACTGCGTTGTGTTAGCGTGTGATCATACTTCTTTCACCCATCTGGTACAAGGAGAAGCTGTCCATCAGGAAGTAACGAGGAAAACGTTCTCGGTCCACCCAGGAGGAAAGATTACCGTCGCGTACCTCTGGAAGAAAGAAACGACAGAGAAATGAATTAGAAACAATTAAGAAGATACAAATTTCTAAAAACATTAAAGCAATCTGAAAGCACTTTTAAAGACATTATTATTTATTGGATTATAAATTGCTCAACAAAACAAAAACATCATTAGGCACAAATAAACGAGCTTACCATTTTTAATCTCAAGAAATCCAGATTCTATGAATATATAAAGTGAAAGCACTACACGCCCTGCCCCTTTTCCCTGGTAAAGTGGCGTAATAACAGAAGACATTTGCATACTGAAACGTAATTGGCTCTTATATTTTATGATGCAACAACACTCACTTGTCACATGACAAGACGTGAATGCTAAATCATGTTTTATATCGACAAAACAACAGATTGTCAAATGATATGATAATAATAGTTCAGCCAAAACTGCACATGTAGTACAGATGTGAAAATATATTAGCATCTATAAAATATAGAATATTTCAAAAGTGTTGGAGTGTCATCTGTAAACTTTTGAACTTAAAAAGTGGCTTACGTGACATGCACACTGTAACAACAACAACAACAACGATGACAACAACAACGACACTCTTAGCAGTGCTTGCTATTTAGCTAATATTTTCTCACTAACAAGACTTACTTCAACTTTTCACATTTCTTGAAAACATATGAGGGAGCTTTTAGATGCAAAACGTTCTCTGGAGGTTGAAAAAAAGTGCGAAAGCAGCCTAATCGAGTGCACATATTAATGTTCATCACTCAGGTAACAAATTTAAGCATAATAACGTATTACAGTTAAAATTTCAATAATAGTATTTCAGTGACGCTTTGGGAGTGACGAGGTTGGACAGGATTAGGAACGAGTACATCAGAGGGACAGCTCATGTTGGACGTTTGGGGG
>CM074965.1:1880667-1906919 GCA_037577455.1 Pangasius macronema | reverse complement strand
CTCGAACCCACCACCTTCAGGTTCACCTTCGGGTTACAAGTCCGACTCTCAGACCATTAGGCCACGACTGCCCCAGTGAATGCTCAGTGAGTGCTCAGTGAATGCTCAGTGAATGCTCAGTGAGTTGCTGTTATTATTAAAAGAATAATTATTAATAAAATGTATTTCATTAAAACACATTGATTTGAATGAGTCAGTAGCTACAGACTGATTCGGTTCAGTGAATCGACTCGGTGTGAATTTTTCATTCAGTAGTGAATCCTGAGTGATTCTGTAGCAGTACAGCGATCTATCGTATTCATCTGCCTTCACACGAGGGTGTAATACTAAAACAAAGCGAAATGAAACGGCAGGTACGTTGTCTAATAAGAAATTACAGAACATAAAGTAACACCGTGTTAAACAGTCGTGATAAACGAAACCCAAACACATTCATAACACACACAATGGGCATGCGCAAGTTCGTTAATGTTTTCACGGACGTTTTTGAAAAAAGCTTCGTGACCCAAAACATCAGTTTCGTATGGACACGGTCTGAATCGGAGAACGTCGTTGATGGGGTGAATAGATTTTTGTGTTGCTGTGCAACAAGAGTTCAACGTTCCTGTTAGTTATCAGCTTATTGACAGCTTATTGTCCGTTTCTTTAGTGTATAAATCACGCTAGCTCATAGAGATAGAGCGTAGTAATCCTGATAAACCGTCCAGCTTCCTCCCAGCTTTGGTCTTTTATTCCCATCCCAATGCTTTTATCAAATGAGTGATCTGGGACAGAAATACGAACATTTGCAGCAACATGAATATTTGACCATATTTGCTAATACATTACATTTAATACATATTTACATATAGGCTTAATGCTAACTAAGGATGTATTTTTTCCTCTCAGACGTTTTGTTGTACTAATAATAGTTCTTCTTTGGGCGCATTCACGTTTATTAGTCTGAATCGGAGCGAAAATGATTCTTCTGGTTCATTCGCTATTTGCTTTGGTTTGCTTTCACACTGCATGAAGCGAAAAGCGAAGAAAACATCGTCTGTGGGAGTGCAGGGCTGAAAATGTACGCTTAATAATTTCATTCATCGGTCAGAAAGACAGCGACGGGAAATGTAAACAAACCTTTACTAAGCGTATGTATAAAACCCCCCAGGCATGAAGAACACAGAGCCGGGACTAAAGAAATGGTTTGACAGTTATATAAACAGCTAGTTTTAAAATTTTGTGTATCACATGCAGCGTTTATTGTTTATTTTTGTGCGTTTTGTTGGTCCAGACTTCAGTAACTGCACTGCTACAGCTTTGTCCTTTGGTTCAGTTTAACGGCTCACATCTCAAAGTACACGGCGTTTTTGATTGACTTTCTGATTCAGATCACATTCTTTAAAAGTGACTGTCTTTGCTGTGTTCTTGCTGTCTAAAGAACCGCACGAGAACCTAAACGCTACACACGTAGAAGCATTCTTAATGGTGCTGTTTCACAGCAGCAGTGGACCTCGACTCGCTCCCTGAGGAACGCCGGCGGTTTTCGGTTTTTAATTCTGAGCTCAAAATTAGTTTGATTTACGTCAAGGTAGGTGATCTCGAACATCTCCAACTAATTACGTAACATATGTCTGTTCAACTCGTGGAAATGTAGACCAGTGCTTAAAAATCCTAACTGGAGACCTGAACCCGTGCTCACTCTGGCACTAAAGCTGGTGAAAAATAGGCTTGAGATGCCTGATTAAATATAGACTTTAGAGTGTTGTTCCAGCTGCACCGTCGACGCTCGTCTCCGTTCCTCCGTCTGTGCAGAATACGAGAGAATCCACATCAGATATCACTTTAGCGACCCGTTTAACCAGCGTCTGAGAGGAACAGCTGGAGGAATGTTGGCCACCTTAACGGTTTTGGCCCTAAATTGGGGTGCGGTGCACAACTGCCTGAAAGAGAAGCTAGTGTTTATTTTCTGGCAAAGCTACACATTATGTCCTTTTTTTTCTCTTTTCCTTTTAGAAATAAAATGTTACGGCGCTGCTGTTTATCCGTCCACTGAGTTTTTTAGATGAATGAGAGGAAATGAGAGTGCTTGTTTTTTTGGGGGAATGCAGGATCATTCTGTACATGGAGAAATCAGAGGCAGGAACGTTTCTCGTAATGCATTTTGAGATGCTAGTCACTGAGAAAATGGAAATTTTAAAGGTTTAGCAGAGACTGTGCACTCGGACTAAACGTGTTCTCTGGGGTTTTTAAAATATGTAAACTTGAAACTTTAGAATAGGGCAAAATGATGGCATAATATCGATATCATGATACATTATGTCATGATTGAAGTTTTCCGAGATATCACAAGTAAAATGATTTTATATACGTATATAAATTATATGTATATATGCAGAAAAATATGCAGATTGTTAATGAATCAGGGACGTTCACAGAGGTGCGTTAACTAGCTACACCAGGTAGCTTGGATGGAGCAGGGTTGTGTCAGAAACCCTCGCTGTCAATGACCGAGAGCGCTGATCTTCAGGAACAACATGCTGGCTAAGAGCTGTTATTTTCATTAACTTAGCATTGCTTGTAAACATTTATTCTTGCCTAGCTAGTCTTTGCTGCTAGCGATGAACTCCTCACGCTGAGTTTTACGCTTAAGATGTTTTATCGGGATAATTGTATCCTTGGAAGAGGCTGTAGTTTATCTTGATATTTTCACAGAACCTACTTTTATTTCGTGTTGTCTGTTTTTTTTTTTTTTTAGAGTAGAGTGACGACATACAGTAGGCTTACATCACGGTTGTTGGCATCGGAGCATGCCATTTTTTTTCCTGAGTAAATGAGCACAATATAAAACTGATACTCGATAATCCGTATCCTTTGTGTATCCGTAGCATCGAACCTGAAAACTGCAGACGTTCCTCAGGGATCGAGTCAAGGTCCAGTGCACTTGCGTATTTCACCTATCACGTTACGTGCTTTCACGTATCAGCTGTCCCACTCTGGTGAAGAGAGACTTGAGATATAAAAGTTGTACTTTCTTTTGGTTAAACAGTAGTGCAGAAATGTGGAGAAGGAATCCGCACCGTCAGTCAAGCCATCTTCTGGCATTAGTGACAAATAATACGTGACAAATAAATTATTGCCACAATGATAGAAGAGTCTCAGGGATAGGTTCAACTAAATATTTACCTGACAACAAAGCTGTGTGCAGACATTCCTGTTTTGAAAGATCACCACGTCCACGCAAACATGTAGAGCTCAAGATGGCTGTAATCAATCCGTAAACACAAAGTGAACAAAGTTTACATTTTCAGGTCCAAAAATGAGCTCTTTGTGCCTCAGTTTGTTTTTGACATCAGCCCATAGTTCATCCCTCCATTACTGAGCAAACAATCCTTCTTACAACTGAAGGAAATGTCAGTGTTCTTTTCAAATGTATGAATATTTTTATATAATTTGGATTGTGAAAGGCTTATATTCTGAAAAAACAATGACTCGTATATTAGTAGATAAGCTGTTTTTTTTTTCCCCCCACATGATTTACTGTGTAATAATTCAACACACTTTGCTGGCTTTTACATCACCATTATAGAGAATAATGCAATTAGATGAACAGACAATTACTCAGAGCATGTCTAGATAACGTAGACTTCTGTCTCTTCTGATTTAAAAGGTCTGCGGAGGACAGTCACACCCTAGAAAATGTGAAAGCCTGATTAAAGACTCATCCACCACATTACTCGTGCAGCAATAGCAATGGAGAGGAGCAAGCGCAACTCCATTGCTGGGTTCCCCAGGCGGCCTGATCGGCTGGAGGACCTGGACGGAGGAGTGTTCGAGGCAGAGACAGGCCCCGCCCAACAGGACAGGGTATGTCCTTCTTCGTACCGTGCCCTCATCAGTGCCTTCTCCTGCCTGACGCGCCTTGATGACTTCATATGCGAACGGATAGGCTCCGGCTTCTTCTCAGAGGTCTATAAGGTAATGAGTTTGTTTTATTTATGCGACTAGGCAAGTTGATCAAAACATTTGTCCTATAAATGCCTTCGGGACTTCTTAAAGGTCCTGTTTTATAACTCCAGTGGACCTTGAACTGATCCCTGAGGTACACCTGCAGTAAGATTTTGTGCCCTTATTCTAGTTACCCGCTAACTATGTACATATTTAATACCACAGCGCTGTCGAATTCTCACCTCTGATTGGTCAGAATGTGTTGATTAATTTTCTGTGCGTCTGCGCTTTGAAACAGTCAGAGGTAAAGCTTCAAGAGAGAAGTTTATGCTTTACGGTTTCTCTTTTTTTTCCGTTTACTTCAAGAGGCAAGAAAGAGAGCCTGGTGAAGAAATAAGGAAATGAGGAAATTTGTTTTGCGAATGTTTCCTAGAAGCCTTTATGTTTAAGAAGCCTTGATCTAGACAATTATTTTCTTTTTATATTATCAGAAATATCTACTCTCGATATCAGTCTGTCTTTTGATAGTTTGCATGAATTGCTCCGATGCAGTGCCCTGAAAGCATCCTGTGTAGTTTGGAAGATGAGTTCTGGGCACGCAGAGCTGCTCGTCTGCTCACATCAAGCCCACTGTAGAGATCAAGCCCCCTGTGTGACGTCTACTTGGTACCTGACAACCCTACCACCGCGAAGAACCTTCATCTACGATGAAAAATTACGAAGTCACCCCGAGGGATGATGTAGGACTGACAGCGCGGTGTATTAGACCTGAAGACCGTTTAGCACGATCAGAACTTACAACAGAGTTGGGTTCTCCAATGTGTCATGCTTTGCAGAGACACAGTCAGCCCCATGCATCTCCATTGCATGTGAAGAGCTATTTTGTTTTCATACTGACCCATGGCTAGCGTTGTTAAATTCCCCCGTCTGAAACCATTCAACCGATGAATGGACGTAGGTATTGTTACCGTATATAAGTGGAGTACTAAAGGGTAACAACTGGTCCACCGGAAGACCATATCTGTTTATGAGTGAGTAACCTCCTAGAAACAAGCAGCTTAACCTTTAAAACAAACAGAAATCAATGGGACATAAAATGCATTCTTTGCATTGCATTATATGGTGCAAAGCTTGAAATTCGATCAGGTGACCATGATAGAATGGTTTCATGGTAGATCCGGACAGATAAACACGGCGAAGCAGGTTTCATTACAGATCCCAACAGATAGCAGGACTTTTCATATAAGCTATGAAACCAGTACCCATGGTTGAACAGCTTCATATCACATTTGAATGGATATGCATGGTTGAAAGGTTTCCTAGGAAAGGCAGGAAGAAGGTTTTCACAGGAGATTTAAACAGATGGTCACTGTAGACAGGCTTCGAACAGATATCCATGGTAAAAACATTTGGAAAAATCCCCATGGTAGGAAGGTTTCTTAGCTGTTCATATTGGCACCAGTATTAGAAAACTGAACTCACTATTGGTCTTTTTCTTGAAATGAAGTCAGAGTGAAAGATTTTTGGGGAAAAAACCCACATCTGGTGGTGTTTTGATGCAGAGAGCAGCACTAACCGTAGAGGTGTACGTCGGAACCAAAAGGATTGGGTGATACGCATGATACCCATGGTAGAAAAGATTTGTTGCAGGTCAGACCAAA
Source organism: Pangasius macronema (assembly GCA_037577455.1). Lineage (NCBI taxonomy): Eukaryota > Metazoa > Chordata > Actinopteri > Siluriformes > Pangasiidae > Pangasius > Pangasius macronema. The sequence goes on along the minus strand of CM074965.1, from coordinate 1,901,331 downwards.
TAAAATCCCTCTGCGAAAGAGAAGAGAAGAAGATACAGATGAGGTTTGGCCATCGACAATTTAAACGTGAACGTTTAGTCTGTTAGAACTTTCTCACCCGCCCCGATCCCAGTGTAGAACCTAGAAGACACAACATGCAGGAACTGCTTATTATTACTGATTAGCTACGGCAAGAATTTGTTTTTTCCTTTTCAGTCAACATAATGAGTCTCGTCACTCAGAAACAAAAACTAGCTAGCTGGCTAAGGTTAGCTGTCTTCAGAAAAACATGTCACACCAGGACTCTTGACCCCAGCAAAGAAACTCCCAAGGTGACAATCCGGGATGATTTGTGCTTTAAACGGATATATATAATGAATTGTTTTTGTAGTGTATGCGAATGGATAGCCATTCCCCCCCCCGGTAGAATGGTTGTGTAGCAGGTTGTCGAGCCCGGTGTGTACAGTAGAGGGATTGTCTGGGCTCATGTTTCAGCCAGACTGCTCGCTCTGTAGGTGGGCTGTATATCAGCGTGAGGAGATTATACATGGCCATGACTGAGGAGTACAGGAGAGGAGTCTTGGTCGTAGTCTAGGTCTGTAAAAGTAATGGCGAACGGTTTAAGACTCCAATGTTGGATTCTCCAAACCTGCACTGGATAAATGTGTGGGGTTCAGCAAACAAAAAACTGAATAGAAGAGACTTGGAAACAGTCAGCAGTATGGTGGGATGAATCAGAGTCACTGTTACCACCAAGACGTTGCTTATTTTCCTACAGTTAGAACGATCGCTTCTGCTACAGCAAATTACTCAACACCTTCTGACCAAGCAGATTCGAGACTTCAACAGCGCTGTGGTATGATCCAAAGAAACAATGTGCAACAAATTCCAGGTGAACCTGAACTCCAATGCCAATGGTTTTAAGAGGCATGACCTGAGCGTCCGAAATGTTGTGATCCAAAAATAATAAGAGCGATGCTAGGTGAGGGGGAATGCTAACACAGTCTAATAAACCCATATTTTTAAATAGCTAATACAATGCTGGTGGCTGTGTGCAGTGTTTTGGTGGAACTCCTGCTTCAGGTTCCTCTCAGGCTGTAGTGGCAGTGGTCCAATATTCATGCAATCCAGCACCCATCAATGCGTGTATGCTCTGTGAAACCGCACTTTGCTTTCTCTGAAGTAGCATTGGTGTAACAGCATTGCATTACATTAATCAGGTTCTTGCATTAGTGTCGATAATCTGCCCATTGTGAGGTGTGTGAGACAAGTCACGCAAAAACGGAAGACGAAGTGTACCAAATCGAGTCAAGTCGAAATCCTTCTTAGCTCTGGCCAACACTGAAGTCAGGTTTTTTTTTTTCTTTTTTTTTTCCCCCCTCACACATTTGTCACCCGAAGCTTCCTGTGGTTTATCACTCTCAACATATTTTAGTCCATCAGTGAAACACCGATGTGGAGAGGAAGCGAAGAAACGGGTCTGCTTTCGAGAGAGAGCGGATTATCTGATGATCCGAGAGATCTTTAAACACACTGAAGAAGGATCTGTGCTTATCCCATTTCATTTCAAGCTTGTTTGGTATTATGGACACCATTAGCGTAGTACATGTAGAGGAAAAAAAATGCTAAAATGTTCTAGAGAGATTCTCATTTTAATTTTTAATTTATAATTTGTCATCTCCAGGAAAATTATAAATTTTTTTGATGACTCATCCTGTACTAGTCTTGCATTCATCCAATTAAATGCTGTGTAGAATGTATATGTCCCGCCCACAGTGGGGGGGGGCATGGGGGGGGCATGGGGTGTCTTGTCTTCCCGCACACGATTAGCTTTTTCCAACCAGTTTTATCCCACCAATTGACTTTCTTCCACCACAGCACTGTTGAATTCTCAATTCTGATTGGTTAGAAGGTGTTGATTAGTTTTCTAGAACGACATCTCTGACCATAGCTGTAGATCACAGGTTTATATTAATGCACGTGTTGCAATGCGTTATCGTTTCTATAGTAACAAGTAGCAGATAACAGTAACTTCACCTGAAAGTAAATCTCATGTACATTATCATGTGTGTGTGTGTGTGTGTGTGTGTGTAGGTGCGTCACAGAGCTTCAGACCAGGTGATGGCTCTGAAGATGAACAAGCTGAGCAGTAACCGAGCCAACATGCTGCGAGAAGTGCAACTTATGAACAGACTCTCGCATCCCAACATCCTCAGGTCAGACACACACACACACACACACACACACACACACACACATACACACACACACACACAGAAAGGCATCTTGATATATGGGTTCTATTAAAAAGAGCATTTTCTCTCCCTCTCTCTGTTTCTCACACACACACACACACACACACACACACACACACACACACACACATCGCTAATAGAAGCCGTGGCTCGTTGTTTGTTCTGCTCATCGATGGTGCGTGATGGAAATTTAAATATCCGCAGTAGCCTTTCAGAGACGTTTCTCTTCTCAGCATTACGGGGTTTTCCATTAACACGCTAAATTAAAGAGCCAGTTAATGTAGCTTTTATTCTGGAGTACTGTTCTTCACTAGTATTTTGGAGGACTTACTAAGAATATTTTGAGAGTCGTCTCTGATTTCGTTAGAATTACTCGTTATTATAAAGGAGGCCGTCCACCAAAGTTCAGTACCTGAGTAAAGAGGGGATTAGTCGGCGCAGCTACCGTGATGCTACCACCACCATGCTTCAGTGTTGTGATGCTGTTCTCAGGGTGATTCACTTAACAGCAGGCAAACCAAACATATATAAATAACGTCATCCTCAAGTAACTTACATATCAGATGTGATTGGATTAAATCTGTGGTGTACAGCAAATTGGGCTCATACCTAACTCCACCCCCAGAGTAGTTTTACATCTTAACAATCATTAATTATCTTTCCTTCTGCTACCTAGCTAACTGAGACCAGCGATGGAGTTCACCACAGTCAAGGCGGTCATGGTTGTTACGGTAACGCTGTATAGCGTTAAACAAACGTGAATATAAACCACTAAAAATATGACTGCTAGTGAGATCGGTATCCGTCAGTAACAGCGTGGCTGGTCAGTGTCCGTACTAGTGATGAGACATTAGTACAGATGATTCATCAGCTCCATTCTTCAGCACTTGAGCTGTTTAACTGACAGAACATATTCGAAGGCTTGAAGTGACGTGACGAAGCTCCGGGGAAGAGATGTAGCGTGAAGCTGCGATTCTCATTCCTTGACTTGATTTGTAGTGTCTGTGTTTCGGTGTCTGAGTGGCCGGCCGGTGGAAAACTACAGTCTCATAAAAAGCTCCATGTGCACATTTGTCTATAAATGGAACTGCAGTTCAGACGGGCTCGCGCTATTTCCGTGCTCGCTGTTTGTACAGCAGAATGTGTGCTCGAGCTACAGGCCGAGAGAGAGCTAGAGAGAGGGAGGGAGGGGGGAGAGAGAGAGACACACACACAGAGAGAGAGAGAGAGAGAGCGAGGGGGAGGCCTGTGTGTGTTTTTCACAATCACGTCATTGTTGTGTCCTGCTGAATGGGGGCGGAAGGCCCCGAGCGCTGACTAAGGGGGTCTTTGTTATTTGGAAAAAGACCCTACGAGCAGCAGCAATAAATGTCAGACCTGAAGTTTATTACGCCATAACTCCCCGGAGTCACTCCTAAATCGGTGTGGTGTGGAACTGCCCCGGGTGGGTGGGGGTGGGGGTGAGGGGAGGGGTACCCAAGGGGTAGGAGGCTCTGATGGATACACACATACACACACTCAGTGCTGCCAACTCTGTGTGTTTGTCACTAGATTTAGCAACTTCTTATAGTTCCTTAGTGACTTTATTTTAAAAGGTCCCTACAATCGATCTCTGCAGCCACTGATCGCTGTTGGGCTTCATTTTAATGACGTGAGAACCACTACAAATGCCATTATTTTCGCTCAATCAGGTAGGTATTCGTAAAAGAAAACACAGACAAAGTAGACTCCTCATTACTACTGTTTCATTTTGTCTGTGTTTATAGACATTTTTTTAGAGAATGATGAAATAGTTAGTGGAATTAGAATCTCGAATTTTCTCTCCAGATAAAAATTAGCTTATGAAGTCTTCTGGCGATTTCTAGCGGCTTCTTGAGCATGCATTAGCTACTCCCCTGACGAGCGCTGGCAACGCTCTCCACACACTCGCGTACATCCGTACAAGCTGGAACGTGACTCTGAGATCATGTGGGAGTTAAGAGGCCACGCTAACGCACGGCACAATAAACCCGTCTCGGACATGGAGCGATTCATAAACAGCGTCTCCGAGCTGCCATGCAACGTGTAAGACGACGTGAGAATGGAAGAGGGATGTGTTAGTGATGTGTTAGCAGGGTGTAAGTGTTATCCATCAGTCCCGGGCGTCCTTGCTGTCAGTCGGCGTTCGTCTAGACGTCTCACTTAGGGACAGCAGACACCGTGTTCACACTCTTGCACACACTTATTTTTTTATCCACTCCTCATTTGCTGTAGAAACCCTAAATATTGTCCAGAAAATAACTTCTCTCAGCACCTACGTAGCTAACTACGATGCTAGCACAAAGGTCACGTGGTATCACACGTTCGTCATGCGTGCGTACGTATATCGGATTTATATAATATATTCTAAAATATTTTTAATTATTTGTTTTTACTACCACTAGCTAACTAGCTAACTAGCTGTCATTGTATTACGTTACCTGAACCTAAATAGCTATACGACTACTCGCACAAGTAGCTAAAGAAGCTACTCCGTGTCATGTTGTAATTGTGAAATAACCAACGATGGAGTGGTGTGAGGAAGCAGAGTTGCCGTTAACACCCCAACGTTGATTACTTTCCTATCACAGCATGTCCTGAAGTGTTCCATTTATTGTTACTTAATATAATTTAGCGTTCACAGAACGGGTTGCTTCCGGATTTTATTTACGTTATCGCAGATGTAAACAATTGTTCCTTCACCAAGAAGAAAAACCCCGCTTGTTTATGTTACTGAGAAACTGCAACTCCGTATGTCGGGTCAGAAAACTCACTGTCTCTGGCGACTGATCGACACTTTTGCGCCTTTGTTTTAAACTCTCCGATATTAACGGACACCCTGGAAGCCCCGCCTCCTTTTCCCCAATCACACATTAGTCGTCTTTTGGGCGGTGCTCTTGTCTTTATTCAGTTTTCGCACTTGAAAAAACGCGGCCTGTTTTGACTTCATTAGTGTGAAAAATCTAAAATTTAAATGACTTAGCTAATATTAAATAAGTATATGGTTAAGATTAAGGGATGGATGGCACTGAATATTCAAAAATGACGACAAAAAAGAAAAAAAAAGACTGAAAAATATCAATAAAATCTGCAAAAACATTTCTAGTGTCTACATGTTAGAAAAACGTATCTCACCGTCGAAATAAAAGGGGGTTTGTGGAACACCAATGGCATTTTGGGACACATACGCGTGTGATGCCAAAAATTTTTAGACATGCAACTTGTGAAAGCGCTACTTTTGAAAATGCAAAGCCTTTTTAACCCCGTACGCACCACGCGCCGGCCTGCTCTAGCGTTCCGCTATGCCGAAAGCGTCTCGGTTATCTCCGCCGCCGAGCGCTAATCCTCAGTGACGAATTACAGGATGTACTCCATCTGGAGCAGATCATTCCGAAGCTGTTGAAAGAACATCAGTTAAAAGCTGGAGAAGCTTTAGCTTTCACTCTTTAGCTTGCTGTGATTAAAGTAAATGATACGCAGTGATGGTTAACAGGAACAGGATGTCCTGCTCTTTCGAGATGGAAAGTGAACGTTGCTGAATGCGATGAAGTGTAGACACACGGTAATCTTTTTTTGGTTTTCTGTTTTTTTTTTTTTGCAGGTTCATGGGTGTTTGCGTGCAGGAAGGTCAGCTCCATGCCCTCACAGAGGTAAGAGGAGCCTCCGGGCGGGCACAGACACGCTTCTGCTGTCACCTCACACAGACTTCAGGCGCTAAAAACATTCTGATCCGTGATTGGGCTGCCATTTTTGTCCCACTGATACTGCATTTCCAAATCGGTGTATATATATATATATTAAAAGTGGAAAAACATTAACACGAGTGAAGTGCGTGTCCCAGCCCTGACACTTTACACTGACACTTTAAAATATAATAATTACAGCCCCTAAAAAATCGTATTTTTGCATGAATGTGTGAATTTAATATCTCATGTTTAAAACATAATTTTCCACAAGTCGTCCATACAGGTTATGAAAAAAGTACATTTTAGTTCATTCACACATTCCCCCCCTGCGAAATATTTGGAATATTCCACACAAATCACAAGAAAAACACAAGTTGCATCATCCGAATTTCCTGAAGATCACGTGAAGAAGAAAAGTACTTTGTCTTTTTTTTTTTTTCGTTTCTTCACAATAAAGCATTAAAACCACTATAGACACTATTACTGACTGGCCCAGTGATACTCGTATGTTGCGACAATGTGTTTACACACACTGAATGTACGTTATTAGTTTATAAAAAAAAAAATAATAATGTCAAGTAAATAAGTAGAATGTTTTTAATCTCCTCACGGCATTGTGCGTGTTTGCTAATTCTGTGTTATTTATTAAAAAAAAAAAAAACTCAACTGTGTTACTCTGAAAAACCAGGTGGCTGAACACGTTTTTCTGAACGCAGATTTTCTTTGATTTTAGTGTTGAAAAATTATCAAAATTAGGCTTTAAATATTATCGGTTAAGAGGTCTAAGGAATAAATGGCACCCCAATCATGGAGTCCCCCATCCTAAAGAGTCATAAGCAAATCCAGAGTAGTAAATAAATCCATGTTTGTATGCAGTGAGAACGTCCGAGTCGCCTAGTCATGTGTGTGTGTGTGTGTGTGTGTTTGTGTTTGTATAATCAGGCCGTGATTGGCAGCTAAACATAAAAGCAGTCGTGGGAGCAGGGTTAATTAAAAGTTAGCCATGTGTGTGAAGCGGGTGAGTAGGAGTACGGCGGGCGCCGACTCTTGAAAGAATGCGACTTTTAAAACACACGTGCGCGCGCATGTACGCGAGGTAGCGTTGCTTACAGAAGCACGGACTTGACGTTCAGTTTCCCGTTTTAGAAATTTAGTTGTTTAAACTCCAAATCGCAATATTCGTGATAGGATGACATCATCATGCACACACTAGATCATCATTCTAGTGAAGTCTGTTTAACTGTGAAGATTTTATCTATCTATCTATCTATCTATCTATCTATCTATCGATCTTGTGAGTAAGGTAATAATGATAAAATTATGAAGCCAAATTTCAAATGAGTTGCTGATGTTTATCGACGAGTATCAGTCTTTCTACAGAATTAAGAAAGTAAAAGGTGGAATCCGTGCCGCTGTAATCCACACCCACGATGGGAGTCTGTCATCAGTGTAACCGGGGCCACGTCCTCGCTCGTGTTCTTTTCATTTCCCACCCTGAGAGGACAGAAGCGTCAACATCGCTAATAGGAAAATGAAGCAGGCGGAAAGAATAAACAGAATTTTACCACAAACACACACACCGAGAGTATATATAATCACTTGGCGAGACGCTTCATGCTAAGTACAATAAAAGTATTTCCCATGCTACTGCAATCATAAACGCAGTTGTAGGGTTCATGTGCATGTTCTTGTGTAGCACAGTAATCTGTGTACTTTATATAATTAGAGCTCTAAAATCTTTTCCACACATAAATATTGTAAATAGAATCATATTTTGGATTGAAGACTGCAGGCGTTCCTCAGGGAGCGAGTCTAGGTCCACTGCAGTTCTAAAACCAGCCCGTTAAAAAGAACTGTTATTAGTACAACCAAACACCTGATGGCATTAAGAAGAAAAACTTTTACTTTTTATAGCCCTAGTACCAACACTGCTAACAAGAAAAGTTTACCATTAAACCCTAGCATGTAATTACTGTAATGATAATAATTACTAGCATGTAATCGCTGCTAATGTGTGTCAACTTAATTTATTCAATTATTACTAAATTAATGCGGGGTTTAATGTGCTCTGTGTTGGATGTTGTGCAAAATCATAAAGTTTGTAAGTATATAATATAATACGTATCCAGAAACAAACTGAACCCCCCCCACACACACACACACACACACACACACGTAACTGCAATTGTAGTGTTCATACACACTACACGTGTGTAGTATTACAACATCAAATATTTTTAAAAATCTAATCAAATTCTGTATTAAAAACCATATTTTCCAGGGATCGAGTTTAGGTCCACTGCTGTTTAAAAACCAGCTCATTTAGAAGAGCCTGATGGAGTTAGGGGATAATAAAAACGTACTTTGCTACGCTATTTACAAAGACAGCAGACGGAGATTAAAAAATAAAAAACAGACAGAATTTTACCACAAAAATCATAGCATAGTGGACGAGACAGCTCTTTTCTCCAGTTGTACAGCAAACAATAGTAAAAAACCACAGGGCAGAAGTCCAGTGTGGCACTGTTTAATCATTTAGCGTCAAGGCGTCCATTTTGTTTCCGTGGAAGTGAGTCTGTGTAATATCTACATACGCTCGCCACTCAGGCCAATGATCTCTGATACTCCTTTGCGAACTTTCTTAATTCTTCCTTTTAATGTGCTCCGATTTTCTTTATTTTGTCTTTTATATACGTTTAAAGACAGGATAAGGTTTTATAGGTAATTAACTGCAGGTAGGAGGATTTCGCACCCCTTGACTTCTTTGCAGACTGGTGTGGGACGGCATCCTGGCCAGGCTCCTTAGTAGGCTCGGTCGCTTTGGATTGCCGCATCACAGCTTCCTGCTTAGAGTTGAGAAAGTCTCGATTCATGTGCGGCTCGTCACGCTGCTCCTGAAGCCGCTGCTCTGTGTCACACGTACACAGGAAATGAACAGTTGTCTCTCGCTTTGTCACTTGAATGTAGGGTCATGAATCGAACCCTGGTGCGTTCAACTCAGCTGCAGGAAGGAAACCCAGCATGCTGCTGCTTTCTCGCAGTGCCTGATTAGCATTCGTTACTGCCTCGGTTACGATAGTTCAGGTTCATTTTCAAGTTAAATCAATAAAAAGCTAAGTTGTTTACTATGATTCGATTCATGCAGTGGTGGCCCTGTTTGTTTGTTTATTTGTTTGTTTGTACTAAATTTCAGTTCCAGCTAAAAGGTTTCATTTCATCGGGATGTTTCCACATGACAACATGACAATACGGATTACTGTCATTTCTGCATTAGCGGAAAGATGGAAAAAAAAAACAATCGAATCTTTCTTCAACAGAGCCTCGGGGAGAATTTCTTTTAGAGTTGTTCCCCCAGGCTTGACTCTGTGTGTGTTTGTGTGTGTAGGTGTGTGTGTAGGTGTGTGATTAGTACTGATCAGGTGGGCTAAAGGGCACGTGGGACTGATTAAGTGAATGATTGACAGATTTTAGAGGATGCCAGTCGAGTAACGATGCTGCATGTTATCAGCCGGCGTTCCTGCACGAACCGGATCTTCAGGTAAACACGACGAGTAACAGATGAGCACCGGTGCCGTGTGCCGCTTTAACACACACCCACGATGGCAGCCGCCGGTGTGTTATATACAAACAGAAGTCTGTCATCGGTGCAACACTGAATAATACACGGCGCGCGTCTGCCACCTGGCATGTCCCTCACCTAACACTGTGACGGAGGCAGTTCTATTAATGTATTTATTTTAAATGCTTTATTATCCGCTCCAGTCTTTATGACTTGCTTAATGGAAAGAACATATTAGATGTGATAATGTTGAAATATTTATGATGTGCTTAGTGATTCTGGTGCTAATTTGTTGGTTGGTGCTGTATTTCGTTGTTCCTGTGAGAAGTTAGAGGTCCTGTTCTGCACCGACGTCGCAATATGTTTAAACCACAATGGTCTTGCACCACAAAGAAGGTTGTTTTTTTTTTTAGCTCCTAAAAACAGAACAGCTTCTTTCCTCACTTGCCGCCTTTGTAGCGATGTTCAGCATCATATTAATGAGAAACTCAACATAGAAGTAGATGGTGCAAACGCTGGAGTCCCAGAATGCATTGCTGCCTACGACGCAGTTGAGACTCGGCTCGGCTAGTTAGCCATCTACGAGCATGATCTTAGCATGAAGGTTGACACTTTGGAAGCTGATCTGTGTGGAGGTGAGAGAGCTGGACGGATTAAAGGATTAAAGCACCGCTGCATCGCTCTCTTTACTTAGAGGTGAAGTAAGGACTAAATCCCACTGCACCATTGGGATTGTGGGTAATGTACGAAACCCATTAACTGAAGTGAGAATTAGCCTCACGTGGACTAGGAGGTAATGATGTAGCTTTGGTCAGACAGTAGATTAATCCTAAATTGAGAAAGAGGAAGAGGAGGAAAAGGAGAGGAAGGGCAGACATCAGATGTGTCCGGAGGAATCTGGAGGTTAAAGATCTCAAGAACTGGTGACAGTGGGGTCAGTCGGTGTAATGAGACATGAAGCTAGAAAGTCCATTAACGTTATTGTTTTTGTTTTGTTTTTTAAATACGAATCCACCATTTTGTTCAGTTTGGATGAACTGGTTATTACTTACAGCCACGAAACACCTTCCAGGTCATCTGTGTTTGAGTCAAATGAAGTAAACAGGGCAAAAATAGCCAAGCCCAGAGAAGGAGACTGTATATTTAGCCTCAGATGGGTGAGCTGTCTGTCTGCCTGCCTTGAGAGACAGAGAGACAACATGTACGCCACAACCTCTGTTTAAATATAGCTCTTGCATCACCTTCATCTCTCTCAGAACTCCTCTGATTGATACGCCTCGACCATGTCCTGCTTTGTTTCAAGTAGCACGGTTCTCAGAAGCCCGGCGAAGAGCGAGAGCGTGAAGCTGCCTCGATGGCCGCCGTCTCCGGTTCCCGGAGTGGACATCGGAGATGTCATTTGCATCTGAGCAGTCGGTGAAAGCAGGAAGCCGATACCTTTAAACAAAACAGGGACACTCGAAATGGCAAGACGGGTGTAAAATATCGCGCTGTTATCACAAAACAAATAACGACGGGATGGAATGATGAAGTGGAGATCTCGAATACATCCCGAAGTGTTTTATTCCTCTTACACCACAGCGTACATTTTAATTTATTAAACAGTGAAACATCTGTACAATCTGTTTATAGTTACATTGAATGTCGTGGCACATCTGTACAAGTTAGTTCCCGTTCTCACTTACGTTACAGCAGCTGTAAACAGTCTTTTCCTCACAAGCCTCTCTCTTGAAGTTAATAAGACAAATGTTACCGAGAAACCACAGAGCGTAAACTCCTCAGTCCTGAAGATGCCGGAAAACTTGGGCGCTGACGCTGGAGTGGTGAATGAGGCGTTACTATAGAAACAATAATAATAATATGAACCTGTGATTTGCAGCTGCGCTACTGTCAGAGCTGTTGTTATAGAAAATTAATCAATTAATGTAAAAGTTGAACGTGTCATGTAAAGTGTTTCTCTTCTCCTACGTGGTGTGATACAAAAGAGGAATTTACCTCCTTGCGCATTTTTTTTTTTAGAGACAATGATGTCATCGTTGCCCTCATCCTCACCCTGCCTGTCAGCACTAGTGTAAACGACGCCTCCCGTGTTTCAGCGTGTGAACTTTAGCTCCCTTCAGTAAGTCCATTAGCACAGATTAAACCGCGAAAGATAAAGGAGAGGAACAGATAGAGGTCTCGGAGAGCACTTCTATTTACGGTCACTGACCGCAAACCAAGGAGGATGAGGATGAGGACAAGGACGAGGAAGAAGAAGCATCGCTGATTAAACACTTACTCGTCTTCACTTCACCGTGTCATAACGCAGTTTGAATGTGTCACAGCTTTTATGCTGAGTTCAGGCGAACAGGGAAGTAGGACAAAGAGGGACATTGAGATTTTTTGTCTTGTGATTAGGTCACGCCACAAGAGGCACGGAAAAACCGGATTAATAGAGCGGCCGTGCTGAGATGAGTCAGAAAATAGAAATTTTAAACCACTTAAAATTTAAAACCTAAAAGGTAGGATTTCCTGTTGGGAAATCGATGCTAATTTGTTTGTTTGTTTGTTTGTTTTTTATTTTATATAACCAGTCCCACTGAGAGCCAGATGGATTTTCTGTTGCACTGACCCTCAGGATTGTCAAGTTTACCTCAGGATATTTTTTAAAATTAGGAATTACAACCTGAATAAACAGTTTGACGAAGTACGAAAAAAAAAAAAAACTCAAGTCTTGACCAAAAATTCCCTATTGGCGTTTTATTTATACTCAGAGTCAAATGGTAAAATGGGCAAATAATAGAAATGCAATAAATTAAATCAGTAACAGAAGAAAATAAAAATACCAACGATATAAAATATAAAGGTATGTAATAAGAAAATGTGTGAAAAATAGATTATTTAAAAAAAAATACACAATATTAAAATAAAAAAATAAAAGATAATATGAAAATAATGTTAAAGAAACAAAAGGTAGTCAAAAGTAAATAATAAGTAAATAATAATATAATATAAAAATGTATATATTAATGAAAGAGGTGTAAAAAAAAGCAAAATAAGAAAAGCAATAGTTTAACATTTTAAAAAATAATATTTATAAATGTGAAGTATGAATTAAAAATAGAAAAAAAGTATGACAATTAAAATGTCAATGTAGCCAGTATAATGTATATATTTTTTAAAAAGTACATACGTTTTTTTCCTCAGTGCAAATTTGTGCCTGATGAATGTTTACTGGAAATGTGCTCCAGACCTTTGGTGCAGAAAAATGAGAGCGTTCCTGTAATTTCTTGTACTGAGCAGATTCCTGCTATTCTGAGTGTCATTCTCACGTCAGTGAATCGTGTTTTCCTGCAGTACATCAACGGTGGGAACTTGGAGCAGCTGCTGGACAGCAACAAGTACCTGAGCTGGACCACACGGGTCAAACTGGCGTCAGATATCGCCATGGGTCTGGCCTACCTGCACTCCAAGGGCATCTTTCACAGAGACCTCACCTCCAAGGTACCGCACCAGCGCTCGCGTTTCCTCCAAGACACGTCAAGCCGTCATGTTTTTCAAACTGCTGCTCGTGCTGCGTCACGGGGCGGCGTAACACACTCGGGAAAGCGCTATCCGCCCTCTTCCACATACACAGGCTCACACATGCCCTCGATCGGCTAGTGTCACTGTGATTGACAGGGGAGATGCTCCTCCCACCCAGAGAGCACGGCTAATTTTGCACTCACATACTTTTTTTTTTTTTCTTCCCTAAAGCTAACAAGTTCACACTATCTTCATTCCCTATAACGTCTGGAATTCCAAAGTCTGTCTACATGTGATAAAGCATGCTGCAGAACTGCATACTTTTCAGAATAATTAAATACGAAACCGCAAATAGCACTCGCTTTCACACACACGTGACCTCCTCCAGATCGTATCGGTGATAAGGGAAAATGTGCGACGCCAGCACGAGGATCGCGCCTCTGCAGCCTGTCAGCGGGTGCACTTACTTTTGCTCTGCCATTCGTTAAACAGGCCGTTTTATGAGGCCGTGTCACACTCATAAAATTTTGGCTAATGATAATGTGTAATACAAACACCTGCAGTTAATCATTTCAACGTCTTTTCTCTCAAACGAATAAATCAATTTTAAGTGATGATGTAATAGTTGTAGTAGGTGATTGTGGTTAGTAATGTGGGCGCCAAAACTTTTCCACCCAAGATTTAAAGGTGCTGAGAGGGTGCATCACTATACATTGCGTGTGTGTGTGTGTGTGTGTGTTTGCAGAACTGCCTGATCAAATCAGATGAAAACGTCTACACAGCGATTGTTGGAGATTTTGGGCTTGCAGAAAAAATCCCCAGTCATGAGTAAGTGACCCGAGAGTGATCTAGAGCTTACTGTGTGTGTGTGTGTGTGTGTGTGTGTGTGTGTGTGTGTGTGTGTGTGCGCACTCCCAACACTTGTACTACCTTTAGTTCTTCACCTGGCTAATTTGGGATTTGTGTTTTGCTCAGTGCCAAGAGAAGTAACTTTAATGTGTTGAATAAATAAAGGTAAAGTGAGAAGTGAGTGCCCACCTAGAGGTGTGTGTGTGTGTGTGTGTGTGTGTGTGTGTGTGTGTGTGTGTGTGTGTGTGTGTGTGTGTGTGGCTAGTAAGGGCATCTGATCTGGCAGAACATAAAGTTCAGTAGTGAACTAATAGGAGAGCTAATAATACCAAAGCAGCTATAGAAGTTCTCTTATTCTCTCTCTCTCTCTCTCTCTCTCTCTCTCTCTCTCTCTCTCTCTCTCTCTCTCTCACACACACACACACACACACACACACACACACACACACACGCACTTCCCCACTCAGGTTAACATGATCAAAGGCTTCCTCCTCACCTCGAGGGGTTCTTTGTGGGACGTGTGTGAACTCGTTTGAGAGTGGTTAGAATCTCTCGCTCTTGTGTGCGCAGGGCCGACGGAGAGAAGCTGGCGGTTGTGGGTTCTCCATTCTGGATGGCTCCGGAGGTTCTGCGAGATGAACCTTACAACGAGAAGGTGAGCCGACGTTCAGAACGCACCGCTTCTGTTCTTGACGAGTCACAGATAAGCGGGATTATGACATGATCGTTTCTCCGTGTCCGTCTCCAGGCCGACGTCTTTTCCTACGGCATCATCTTGTGCGAGATCATCGCCAGGATACAGGCCGATCCCGACTACCTGCCTCGCACCGAAGTCAGTTCCCTGCTCTCACAGATCAGTCTCAGCTGAGATAACCGTCAATCGAAACGACTAACTCTCAGCGTACTGCAAAGAAATGACTTCGTGTCACACACAGCATTCGAATGATAGATAGAGTAATGTAGACATAATCGTACCATCCAGATCCACAAACTCCCTTTCCATAGGAATGATTATGCGTCATAATCGTGCATCAAATTCAGGTGCACTTGTGGAGAGTAATGTGTGTGTGTGTGTGTGCCCATGTTGGCAGAACTTCGGGTTGGATTATCACGCGTTCCAGCACATGGTCGGAGACTGTCCTCCTGACTTCCTGCAGCTCGCCTTCAACTGCTGCAACGTAAGTGCCGTTACTCAACGCTTCATCTCGCAACGAGCTCCTCTCCTCACTGTCTACTAGGTAGAGAGGGTTTATTTAGAGCAGAACTGTATACACCGATGTCCGTAATTCTCAAAATGAAATTAAATCTAAAAAAGCCATTTGTAGTGCGGATGAAGGAAACCTTAATGATGATGTACGACTGTCATGTGATCTCCGGAATTTACTCAAACAGTGCCGTTTCTTGCTGTGTGTTCTGTGTTAAGTGTCTTATTTTCACGTTCGACTGCTTTGTATAGTGTGTATAAGTGGAAGAAAGCGAGTTTTACGTTGACGTCAAAAGATTAAAATAAAAATGGTGGAAATGATGTAAAGGTCATGGGGCAGACGCTTGGGTGTGCACCCCGAACATGCTATTGTGTATTGTTTTCATGTTTCATAAGAATGATTGACTACATTTGGAGTAAAGGGAAACATTTTGGCCCGACACGTAGCTTCAGAGGATTTTCATCATTAGCATTTCGCCTTGACTTGTGTTTCAGATGGACCCTAAACTCAGGCCTTCGTTCCCGGATATCGTTAAGAGGCTGGAGGACATCCAGCGGCGCCTGAAAGCTGAAGAAGGCGAAAGGGAGAGGATCCATATACCAGCAGAGATTGATAAAAAGAGCATCCCTAAAGGTGTGGAACCAACACACACTTTTCATTATTGCTGTAATAATAATTACACACAAGTGAAACATTCGGATCCTAATATCTGGGTTTCTTTTGTCACCTCATTAATGAGCATAGCCAGAATAATATATTCATTAGAAAGCAGGATATATGAGCTATAAACAAAATGTCTTAATAAAGTAATAAATGTTAGCGTATGTATTTAGCAGACAGATGGGCAGCGATCCTGCCATTCAACACCCGAGTTCCTTCTAACAGCTCGTCATTCCTTGGAATTCGGAAGCTGTAAAACATGCAGGAGCAGGTCCTCCACCTGACGCGTCTCCGCCCGACCCCCTGTCCGTCAGGGTCGATGGGGGTGGAGAAACGGCCTGCCGTCTTTTTAGCTAAAGAGAACTGTCTGTTCGCATGCCAGCTCCAGTTACGCTCTCGATTTTACAACCCTGCTCTCTAATTTCCTTTGGCAGCTAATCCAGGAAGCGAGGGAGGGCCAGCTCTCTCACCGGGCATCCCATCAATCATTCAGCATCCCTTCAACTTCTGTTCTATTTCTGGACGGGGACATTTTGCCACCTGAGCAGCCCACGCTTTTTTTTGTTTTGTTTTGTTTTGGTTCTGCTCTTCCGCTGAGCTTCAGTGCAGAACATCTGCTTGGCTTTTGAGCGTTATCCCAAACAAGGCTGAGCGATGGCAGAATGTTTGTAATGCATGCAATTCCACACATACCACGATTTCAGTCTAGAGCTACATTCCACTGGTGCTTACCTTTAGTTCTGGCCTGAGTCCAGCATGGAGTAGTTTTGTCTCATGGCGCCCCCTGGTGGTGAATGACATTGAACTCTGTTCAAATGTATGTGAAGTGGCCCAGTCTTTTTTTTCTCCCAGTAATATACCTTGATATTTCTGAAACGAAATCTTTAAATGCGACTTTCTCCCCTTTCTCTCACTTTTGGGGTGCTAGAACTTTACTCCTGGTTGAGATGCATGTAAAAGTCTAACATGTTTAGATTTCAGAACTATATATGTATATAGTAGAATATGTGAAATATTTCATCATGTGAAGGGTCTCGCATTCTCTCTGTGTCCCTGTTCAGGTGATAAGTTCCAGGGTATAAAGAGGCTGAACCCTCTGGGTCTACAGGATGATAAGATCCCGCCCAAGTCACCTCGTCCACGGCGCAACATCTGGCTCTCGCGCAGCCAATCGGACATCTTTTCCCGCAAGCCAGGCCGCAAGGTCAACGTCCAGGACCCTTACTACAACCCCGGACCACGAGGAGTCGCCAAGGTCAACCCTTTCAACGCTCGTGAGGACCTCAAGGGCGGTAAGATTAAATTCTTTGACATGCCCAGCAAGTCAGTGTTCTCGCTCATGTTTGACTTGCACTCGCCGCGAGGCAGCATGAGCTCGTACCAGCCTCAGACAAACACCAGCAGCACCTGGCCTGAACTGTGGCAGCTGCCAGGACGACAGTGCCACTCTCTGCCCGTGTCTCCACAGCAGGCGCTGTCCGAGGCCTTCAGCACGGCGAGAAGTGAGGGAGGAGACATCCGGCCTAAAGCGCTCAGCGGCTGGGCGAAGAAATACGCCGTGCCCGAGATCCCGCCCTACAGACCCAGAGAGCCTCGCAGAGCGAGGGCGGAGTCGGACGAGAGCTCGGACGAGACCGAGGAAGCCATGGACTGCTCGAGTAGCAGAGGCAGCTTCTTCGACAATGACGACGACGACGACAAGGCGCGAAACCAGCTGTCCAACGGAAACGGGGAGGACATGGAAGCCGAGGATGAAGAGAACGCGTCCAGCGTGTTCTCCCTGACCAGCAGGAACCCGCTTCCTCTGAGCACGCCAGCCGAGCCGCAGGAACTGCGCTCCATCGTTCTCGCGCCCTGCCGTGCGTCTGCGTCACCCGACCTCCTGTCCCGATGCGACATCTGAGAAGACGCGAACCGTCTGTATTATTTAACACTTAAAAGAAGTTGGTATTTTCTTGGAGAGAACACAGCGCCGTGTTTCCACCCAGACACCGAGAGCTCACACAGATGGAGATCAAATGAATGTATTTTTACGAGCACTATGTTTATCTTCATTGGACAAACACTTTCCTGTGACTCGCACAGCGATATATAAAATCGATTTTTTTTTTTTAGAATTGTTAAAGCTAGAATTTAACAGAATTGTGATTTTTTTTCTCCCAGGTATTTAAACATTACAGCTATTCACTCGTAATTTTGCACTGTATGCATCTCCTCTTAATGAGCACACACCCGATCGCTGGAAGAGATAGAAACATTCCGTACGCGCAATTTCACCTGTTTTTCAGCGAGTGTTACTCTTGCAGTGATAAAAGCTTATTCTAAAAAAAAAAAAAAACAAACAAACAAAAAAAACGTCCATGTCTGTAACTACTTAAAAATGTGTAAAATTGCACTTGAATCGAGGAACTTGATGGTTAATCTTCTTGTTTTTTTTTTGTTGGATTTGTCACTACATTTCTATGCAATAAATCTAACCGAAGCAGACTAGTTTTATAGTAATATAGAGAGAAGCTCTATTTTGATATTTATGAGAAAGAAAAAGAATTTTACTATGTCTTATTTTCCCCGCGGGGCAACTCTGTGTAAAGCGTGTTATTAATACCGACGGATGAGCACAACCGTATGTAAATATGTCGTCTGACGTCTTGACGTCGTTCGTCCCGGCTGTTTTCTCATCACAGGTTTAGAATTGATGTTGAGATGTATAATTTCTACCAAAGACAGATCAGGATCTTCCTTTTTTTTTTTCCATACAAATGGCTTCAGTTGTTTTTTTTTTTTAATGTTTAAGTGCATGTATGTATATTCAGTCTTTTAAAAAGAATAATAAATGATTTGCTTTCGTGTCATTTAATCCTGAGGGAATAATTCTGCATGTAATGTATATTTTATTTTATATATATTTTTTGTGTCTTTATGTAAGGATTATAATTTACATGATTACAACTTTCGTGATGTGTCCTAATCAGTCGTAACACTGATAAAGCTCAGCTGGCTGCTTGGCCACGCCCCTTCAAAACGTCAGAGTGTAGGGGGAGGAGCTAAAGCTAAACACTCTACAGATCTATCTCGAGTTTTTAAAAAGGTTTACATTAACTGGAATTCTGAACTTCCATGTAAGTACCGGTTTCCTCCAAACTCCCAGAAACATGCAGGTAAGTGGACTGGTGATGCTCAATAGCTCCAAGGTGTGAACGTGTGTGTGTGTGTGGTGACCTGCAATCCAGGGTGTATTCCCGCCTCGCCCCAGCGTTCCCGGGATAGACTCCGGATCCACCACAACCCTCTCCCGAAGATGTGTGTAAAAACCGCACAGATTATTTGCTGCTTGAAATGGTAAGGAGTAAATCGTTCACATTTTTATATAAAATGCTTTATTACACCATTACAGGTGACTCGATTATCACAATCATCACAAAAACATAAACTTCCTTCACGCATTCCCGTCTGCTTTGGGAAACGGTTTTCTCCAGACGTGCTCCATTTTCGTCACGTGAGCTCTGGAGGACTTTGAGAAGGTGCTTTTGGCTATGTGCAGCGGCACGCTCTTGCCGCTCAGATACAGCTTGTTGGCGCACGCAGGAATCCAGGAGTCCGATCCTGATTCAGCATTCCGGATGCTCGCGAAGGCGAAAACGTATCCGGTCATGAAGGCGTCGAAGCCGGCTCGGTGCGTTCCTCCTTCCACCTTCCTCTCGCTGGCTTTCGGACTTTTGTTTCTTGCGTCAGGTGTCGGATCGCGTGTCTGAGGAGCGTCGCTTTCATTCTTGTCAGGATCACTGTGAGACTCTGCAGCCGGGGTTTCACTGCTCGGCATCTCTTCATCCTGAGCCGCGAATTTCCCATGAACCTTTTCATCGTCCTTCTGTTCCTCTTTCTTTTCACCGTCTTCATCCATATCCTCCACGTGAGCCTTCTTATCCTGCGGCGGCCCGTCCTCCTCCTCCTCCTCCTCTACTTCCTCCTCCTTTGCAGCCTTCTTCTTCTTCCTGCGCTTCCGTTTCTTCCGCTTGTCCTCTTTGCTTTTCTCGTCCTGCCGGATGATGAGGTCTGTGTCATGTGACATGGGGCAGCGAGAGCCACTGGGGCACCATCCGTAAGCCTGCCGTAACAAACACAACAGGAGCAAATGACTATAGGACACACACAGCTTAATTTATCGTCATGGATACGAATTAATTTATGCGTAAATCATTCGCAGGTTCAGATAGTTCAGAAAACTCCTATGTTCGCTCCCAAGGCTGCGTAAATGTACATATGAGGAGACTCACAAAAGTGAAACTCGATTTATTGCCTTCAAATCATATAATCGTCTGAGTTTCCTTTTCATATGGATTATGCTGTAAAGTCTAAATTAACAATTTTTGAATCTTAATCATTTCATGTTAATGGATCAAAAAATTCCTGATATGTTAAGTCTCCAGTGTCAGTGTTTCGCATTGTTAGTGTTGGCTGACGCAACACCTGAGCGTTTTAAAAGACGCTGACGTGTCCATTTTCCAGAACGTTACGAGCGTGAATTTCATAGGCCACTAAGAACTCTGTGACTCCTGAGAGGAACTTACCGAGAACTGAACGCAGATGTTCAGAGGTCCGTCGCGGCTGTGGCTGTCGATGCAAGGCCTGTAGTCCACGTAGCTCTGCACACGGCCAGTGTAATTACAAAACTCCAGAAACACATGAGGTCCGTCCTGAGCGGTCTCGATGGATCTGCTGTTGTCCAGCTTACTGAAAACACAACACACATACGGCTCAAGATCCACATCATAAATCCACTAGAGCTCCAGGAGAACGTTTACATGCTCCGAAACGAGATGTCCTCTGTGTTTTGCTAGTCACGACGTGAAACAGCTCTGTAGGTTTCTAAACGAGGTGTACGAGACAGTGGTGAGAGCGGCCATGCTGTATGGTTTAGAGACAGTGGCACTGAGGAAGAGGCAGGAGTC
>CM074965.1:1769996-1859749 GCA_037577455.1 Pangasius macronema | reverse complement strand
AGCATAGCAGATAGTTGTGCATTTATGGATACGCTTTCACGGAGGATATGTGAAACTTCCTTTGCATTAAATTAAAGGAAACTCAAAAAGTCGAAGCCATTTCATTTGAAGCCATTTCTCAGATATCATCATGCAGATTACCTGGCCTATTTTTTATTTTTTTTTTTAAGGATGAAACTGGTATATTGTTTTCAGCCTTCAGTATTCCATAATTCTGCACCAGTCAAAAAAAGACCAAAAAAACTATGTAAGCAAACGGCAGAAATCAAAGACACAAACATGTTAGACCTTATGTTCAATTATTATTCATAATAAAATGCAATTTTGTCATATAGAAATTGGTCCGTTTTGTTGTTTTGCAAAATATCTGAAAATATATGGGTACATCTAGAATCTGTTCATACATTGTATTTAAAAATGAACATTAGATGATGTAGTAGTTAGCATTAGCAGGTTAGTAGTAGTTAAGTGTAACGTTAGTTAGTGTAAAATAGGCTAAACCTTACAGCAGTTAATTATAAATCACCAATTTTTTTAGTCGTGTAAAGTGGTATGATTCCTAGGATCTTAAACTCTACTCCAATTCCCAACGACAACTGGAGGATAAAGTCTTCCTGTTTCCTGCTTCCTCTTTTGTACTTCCTGGTTTTTGAGACTTCACATATTTCTAGTGTTGATATAGAATTAAGAATTGTCGCTTCCTGTCTTGTATCCGGATGGAGATTCTCCACCTAAAAAAAATGATTGTGTAAACACATCTGAATTAGATTGAACTGAGACCAGTTTTAGCCAAACGTTATACAAGTGTAAATGCGTCTCTCCAAACCACATTGACCAACCAAAACCCGTCTCGATAGGTGACGCACATGCTTCATGAATGTTGAAGCTGGCGCATTTATACATGTTAGAGAAATGAAAAACACCACGAAGAAAATCAAGAGAGCGTTTGAGAGGCATTTGAGACATATCCAAAGATGGTTTCCAGCTGCAGAGGCAACAAGGAAAACAAACGTGTAGAGGTTATGGGTGAGTCACATGATGTTAGGATGTGGTGTCATGGAGGTGGAGATAAGGGCTAGTGCACTGGGGTCGCTGTGAAAACCATTTCATCATGGATGGCAGGAAGATGTGCTGAGGTCTGGGGTGATGGTGTTACAAAAACAGTGGACGGTAAGCTTCCTCTCTCCGTGTGTGTGTGTGTGTGTTACATGCACACAAGCTTAGCAGGCCATGATGAAGCACTCATTTTGCACCTTAGTGACACTAGCTTAATGTTTTCGTTCCTCTGATTGATTGGGGCCCCAAAAGGCATCATGAATGTACGTATCTTCAGCAGCAAATGTTGTCATATAATATAGCATTTATCCACTGGATCAAGTTTTCATACAAAATACCCTAAAACAGAGATGCAATCCATTCCAAACTCTGAATTAAATCAAACCATGGCTCTCAGGGTAGATCTGTGATTTGAACTTAGCATCGAACCTTAACCATTGAGCTATAAGAGATCCAAATCCTATTCTAATGAAAGATCTAAGAGATTTAGTGTTGATCTGTTCAGGTGCCTAAACGAGCTCGTTCATGCGTGACTCTCAATTTATTCATCGATCATTTATCTCACTTGGGACCTCCGTGAATGCTGGTTGGGATTTACCTTATTTATTTGTGAAAGGGAGAGCCCCATCTGTGGGAGAAGGCAACCATTTCAGCGCTCCCAAACAAGCCCCTATCAGCATCACTGAGAGCTTATCAATCACCCCGAGACCTGGCGGAGCGAGATTTATGGGTTTGGTCAGCCAGAGGAAGGACTGTTTGAGGAGGCAGGAGGTTTATAATAAGGAGGAGGAAAATACCAAAGAGTGAGTAATAAAAATGGATTCGGTAGTGATGCATGTGGAGTTACTCAAGGTGCAGGCGATCTTAAAAGAGGGTCATTTGATTAAATTCATTCGAACTGGCTTTGACTTTAGAAAACATGAATGATGTTACCATTAATCTACAATGTGGTCATGCGTAAGAGTGGAAAAAATATGCTTTGAAGGGAAAAAAAAAACGATGTGGTGGTGTTACAGGAAAAATAATGATTGACGGGGTAGTGTGGTGAAGTGGCTACCACACTGAAGCTGATTATTTACATATAACAGTATTTTATTCTACTTATACCACAACCATTGGCCAATTATTACAATCTTTATTTATTAAAGAATATCACGTCATACTTTTTTGATCGTGGAACGCCCACGAAACAAGTCAGTTCCTGTATTCACTTACGTTATAGCAGCTATAAAAAGTCTTTTCCCTCACCTTCGTCTCTTTTTTCCCCCCCTCTTTAGTTATTAAGACCACAGCTACAGCTAAAGCACAGCTGTATCTTTACCTCTGACTGTTACAAAGCACTGACACTGGAGACTCCTTCCATAAATGTTAATATATACAACAAATATATGAAATTAATCAGCAGTGCTGTGGTCTAAAAATAAAATAAAAAAAATAAAAAAAAGCAATTTGAAAATATTTCACAGTGAATAAAAAGAAAAAGCACAGAATTGTTACACAGTACAGTGATGTGTGATTATATATCTGTAGATTATTGTAATAGAATTACGTTTGTAAGATTCTCACGGCAGCACTGAAGATCTAAGCCGACGTTTTTCCCAAGCTGTGATAAAAGGTCATTTTTCTGAACAGCGAACGTATGATTGCTTACAGATTGGCTCGTGTTGTGTGCACAGTTTTGGTTGGAGGTCCTCTTTTGCCCAGTGGCTCCATTTCTCTACTCTTGGACTAAAAATTCTTGTGGACCCAGAAGACTTGAAGCTTTAAATATGCATGAGTGTTGCAGCGAAGTTTCAGATACAGGGATTGCATCAGTATGAGCTCATTCTGCCTGGCCTTTGGCTGTCCCTTGGCCTGCACATCACGAGGGATGTTGGTCTATACAGTTTCTTAAATTTTCATTGTGCAATCCCCCAAGATTCCTGCTGTTATTTTCTATTTATTTATTTATTTATTTATTTTCAAAATTTGTCAGTTGTCAATTTAGTATGCACATTTAGTTTGGGTTAAAACAAAATGCAGATTTCCCTTGATCCCAAAGAAGTCGAACAGGACAGAAGAGCGTAGGCGTGTTTGCCGTCCGAGGTTCGTTGAGGTTACTCAGTCATCTGTTGTATCAGATAGCCAACGTAGCTAATTGATGAGGCTTCATACTCATACACTGAGTATTCTGAGTGTTTGAGTCATTACGGTGGTAAAGTGATGGTCGAGAAGGTACTACTGAAGTCCTGTCTTTCCCGGGAGCACTGTGTGTGAGGCAGGACTACACCCTGGGTAGGATGCCAGTCCATCACAGGACACCATGCACATACACATTCACACCTCGATTCAACTAAGTTCATTACCATTGTGCGCAGTGCAGACGGAATATAATGTTAGCCTGCTCTCCATGGAGTAGCTTGTCTATACGCTGACCTCTTTATGCTGGTCAGGCTACCTCTGTGTCCTCCTGCTTTGCATTATTCACAATGAACCAGCCATGGCAGACCATCTCTCCAGGGTCCCCTCACACCTCCATTCGAAACTTCTCAACAGAGCACACATTCTCCAGGCTCACATACAAAGCGTCTCATGCACATGCGTATTTCCCAGGTCCCTGACAGTATTAAATATTAATGTTGGTATAATTTCTGAGGCTCCCGAGGAGCTGAGGAATGCAGGCCCTGCAGTCATTGGTGAGATATGTGTTTTTCCCAGTGGCAAGACGATTGTCAAAATCAATTTAGTATTGAGCAGAGAAACAGCTCTGTGTTTGAAAGCTTATGACTTTATTTAGGCTGGAGAGACCACATACATGCATTCCGATTGAAAGCAAGCTATTTCGGTAAACCGCATTTTTGGCCAGCTGCTAAAAAGGAGGAAGGAGGTATAGACGTACCCTTCAAGCTACCTTATTTCGGCCAAATTTGAGGGCATCCTGGCTTGTATCCTTCTCAGTGAAGGCAAACCCATAATTTATTCTCTGGATAAGAGTGCCATGAGAGTCTAATGTACAGTACAGTATGTACTAGGGCTTGCTACTAATTTTTACTAATTGACCAGTAGTTCTAAAAAATTAGTTTTTAATTAGTAATCTTTTTCATAGTTAAATCAAAAACCTGTTGTTTTTGTTGTTCTTGTTTCAGGACATCGCTGGTTTTAGCCCATTTTATTTGTGCAGCAACATGCAGAACATGTCAGACTGAACTTCAACTAACAACCAAACACAGACTACAAATTACATTTCCAGCTTTTTTAGGACAACGACAACAACAACAACAAAAAAACTTTAGGTGGAATTCCTTTAGGAGCAGGCAGAAGAGGAATTAAAAAATACGAATAGTGACTACTTCACTAGTGTATGAAACCCCTAGGATGTGCCAACTTGCTAAATTTACACCGGCTGATGTTTCTGTGACATTTCTACTGAGTCAGTTATGGCAAAATAAAAGTCTGTCCCTTCAAGACAAACAGCAGTCTCAGGTAAGACAGCATGCTAAAAGTTATATGATGACACTGAAGTGCATCCCAAATGCAATGCCTGCAAAAGCTCCATTTTGGCTAAACACTTGCCCTATTTGAAACTGCCTCCAGAATAGAACTGTCTCTTGCTTCTTTGTGCTTACAGTACTGGAGTTGTGTTGATTACTGGGGGTGTGGTGTGTGTTTGTGGAGGTGCTGGTCTTGAGATGAAGCCTCCACGAAATGGTGCAACCGCTGCTCAGAGTTTTGTGCACGTTTATTCTCCATTTTGCCCACTGTCATTCATGTGCTGAGCACCAAGAACCACTTTAACATCAAAGCCTCGTGCACATGGCCGCCTCGCTTGTACGAGCATCCTTTTGATTTTCTGTTTCACTCTCTTTTGCACTCTCTCTCTTTTCCAAGCATCCTTGCCCCCATCTTTTTCGGTCACCTGGCGCCTAACGGAGGGCTGAGTTCTCCACCCGAGGCCGTCGTGCCACCGAATTACATTGCAGTTCCACGTTATTAGATGTGACACTCCAGTGAGATAATGGAGCCTTTCTTCATCCCCATTTGAAACCCTAATCACATTTCTTTGATTAATAGGCGTTGATCTGCATATCAAGGGCCCTTGTTAATTTACTCCAGCACAAATCCCCCACCCCTTCTTTACGATGCGCTTTTGAAACAGATGAAGGGGAGAATAAGAATGATATACATATCTGTTCTCCTCATCTCCTCCCTCCTTTGCGTGCTGGGATGAGGCATCTAAATGCAAAGGCTGGAGGTGGAGGATGGTCCCAGAGTGATGAAGCTTCTGTCTGATGAGGTTGGATTGTAGACATACAACATTTTCTTTAGCCACATCATTGCTGTATAAGTATTGTTGTATCCAAGCCGGTGGTGCGAGTAATGCCGCAGCCTCTTGAATGTTGGACTATAGTCCTAGAGGAACTATGGTAAATTAAAATAAATTAACAAGTGTAAATTTCACTGAAATAGTACCTGAGTGTCTTTTCATACAACAAAATATACTACAAAGCCTCATTACTCTTGATATAATTTTGCAGTGCCTCGCACAATAATTCTGCTGACTTGGTTTATTCCAAGTTTGTTCTCTACTCCCTTTCACTGTGGGTGGAGTGTTTTAGCGTACTCATCATTCCAGAACCAGGCCCTCACAGTGACCTTTCCAGCTCAGTGGAGCCAGTCAGGCCACAGGAAACCCAGAGCTACACCTAGCTCTGCCTGGGTCAGTAATAATACTCAGTTTATGGTACACAGAGGGAGGCAGTGCTGTGGGTGAGTGACGTCCGTTCGACTTTTTTTTGCAGGGGTTTCTCAGTGTTATGCCCATGACGTGAGGAATGCATTATTGGAGTGTGATAAGGGGTTTCTGAGCCAGCAGCGTGGCGATGGTGACCACATACGGAGACTTGGCTCATGATTGGGATGGTGAGCATGAGGGGTTCTGGAATTACTTCCAGGCCCATGGGAAGCCGGAGAGACATTTTCATTCCCAAGGCTGACACATAGGGGAGGTGTGGATCCACTCGGGCTTACGCTCACACTGCAGTGATTAGCTAGCTCTCTAGCACAAATCATTACTGCTTCTTCTTGTTTTATACTCCATCGTCCATGAAGATGCTCCTTGGAATTTTCAGGGTGAAAAAAAAACCCACGAATGGCCACATTGTCTCTTGAAAAGGCATTAAGAAGAACCTCTTGAGAGCTCTGACTGCTGGCATGAAACCACCCTGTTTGTGGCATAAGAAAGGGCTTCTCTGCGTTTTTACCTTTAGAAAGGCATTGCCGGTCAACTAGCATGTCCATAAACCAGGTCTAAGCTGTCATTCTTCAGCAAGGTTGCTTGATCACTTGAGTCAGGTGTGTTGTCTGAACACAGTTTTGTCCCAACAAAGACCCTTTGTGCAAAAATTAGGGACTGCTACCTTAAGCTGTGATAAAGAGATTCCTATCTTGCCCAATCAGCTAACAAGGCATTGTTCTTTCAATCAGCATAGCTGTTAACAGATGTTACCTTTAAATGACGTCTCTCAGTCTGTCCCTCTTTTATACACATGCTGTTAATACACGGCTCATAGCCAGAGGCACAGTAACTTAATTAACCAGCTCATTTCCAGAACACCTCTGAGGAACTTAGAAGCTAATTTATGGGTTAATTAATACGATGGGCTAAAGGTAAACATCATAAGAATCAATTTACCAACGCCGACAGCACCAGGGGATACGAGACTACCTGCCCCTCTGCAGATGAAACAAGCGATGGGCCTGAAGCTGCCGAAGTGGAAGATTGTTCTGAAATAAATGGAGGGCTGGCTCAGTTGGCAGCTGCATAGGCAGCACAATCACAGCTTTGTCAGCACAGACAATTAAAATCTTAAATAGGCAGCGCCGCTCAGTCAAAGTGGCCGTTGTCTCAGGAAGAAAAAAACTGTCATCAGGACAGGTGCCAAAGTCCAGGTGTGGCAGATGGTCCTCCTGTATAATGCCAAGAGATGCCTGTCTGTCCAAGATTAAACATCAATAGAGGCAAAATTAGCTAAAAAAAAAAAAAATGGGGCTCAATGTTCGAGATGATAAACAAGCTGACTTGTTGTCTTCTTGCTTGCAGAGAAGATGGCAGTGTTGGTGTTTCTTTTAATGCCTGAAAGAGATCCATTTCGGTGATGAACTACAGGGCTCCAGAATTGTGATTACAATCATGCCGGCTAAATCACTTTGCAGTCAGAGAAAATAACCTGCCTAAGATAATGAACGGGTGAGTCTTTGGCTTGATTGGCACTCCGAGTATGAATAACCTGGAATTATTCGTAATAACCATGGTAACCGAGTGGTAATTGCCAGAAAATTCTCCTGTCTCAGAGCCGTGGTCGGAAGGGGTAGACGAGAGGGAGAAATTAGTCCTTGTGCTCAGTTAAACCTCCATTAATTGTATGCAGTGTGTGTATGTTTATTTATGTCACAAAGGACAGCACTGCCTCCGACTCTCAGGGGTTCTTTCTTTCTTCCAGAATGAAGGCAATTAGCGTTTAGGCTCGTGAAATGATTTTCCCGCTCTCGCAGAGTACAATTCAGATCTCAACTAATCCATAGATAAAAGCTGTAGAAATTATGTAAAGTGTCGACATTTAAGTCTTCGCATATGAATGCCTTCTCTTTCCACTTTCCTAATAGTAATACACAGCTTTACTCTGTGAGGAGGTCCTGCAATTTTAGGCGCTCAATCAGCTGTGGGTAGAAGAGATGCAGCATTCATGAAATCTTGTCTCGCTGAAAAAGCAGATGGCCAAGAGGAAAATCTACACGCTCAAAGGGCTTAGTTGTTATACAATGGCTCAACCTGAAAGCAATGTGAGTATTGCCGTATAAGAGCGTAACACACACTCTGCTTTTGTAGATCTAATTTCCAAATTCGGGTGGACCTTGTCCTGGAAGCGTGCACCTTCTTTCGACTACATGCCAAGCTCAAAGGTCATAACAGAGGGAGGTGAAGGAATCTTGTGATTAATAAAGATAAAATGCAAATGAGCATTCCCTTCCCTCGGTATGAGATTTGAGGCGCAGGAGAATGGCAGGCACGTCCTGAGTGGGAGAAAAGGAATGACACAGAGCGAGGTAGGGAAAGCCCAATGACGCTGACGATCTCAAAGAGCCTCAAATGTTCCTGCTGACTTGCGTTAAATCTCTCAGACTTCACGATCCTTCGGGTCGCTTGAATTGTTCATGAGGCCAATGAAGAGCAAGCCTGAGGCTAATATTCCTGATGTTGTGGATGGGGCCCAGGGTCTGAGCTGAGACCCTGCAGGAGCCCTGGTTCTCTCTAGGGGACAGTGCAGGCTTTTGTTCTCCTCTCATGCCTGGCATTCCCCACGCAGACAAGCCTCAGAGGAAGCCCGCGTCGACGCCGAGGCGCAGGAGCCTTTTCTACTCAGCAAAATCCAGCCCCTGGGCACAGCCCATTCAGAGCCAGCACTCTAAGATCTCTTTAATTACGTACGACCAGAGCAAGACAATGGGAGTAATACAAGGTGCTACCAGCATGGCTGGAAGGAGAACAGGGGGATATGTGTTGTCACTATACTGGGTTCAGAAAGAAACTTTTGCATCTATAACTCCCCAAATCAGCAACATTTTGCTGCCGTTGTTTGCTTCCACTTTTCTCCTTAGAGCGAAGAATCACTGCAAATCAATCCAAAGTTCTTGACTGATCACTTTAATCTAATGATGGGTGTGGTCTCTTCCAGGACGACTCCGCCCACATCCACAGGGCACAAGGGCTCACTGAATGATGTGATGATTATGAATATAATGTGAATCATATACTGTGCCCTTGACAGGCATCAGACATCTTGACATCAACATCTGTGGGAGATTTTGGAGTGAACACCATTAAAAAATCAACTAATGGAATATGTTTTAGAAGAACAGTGTTCATCACTCTATTACACTTCCAGAGATGTGGTCAGCTTCTCATGGCTTGTGGTCATCCAGCACCTTACTAACACACTTTATGTTGGTAAATACTATACATAGTAGTTACAATAGCATAAGAAGTACAGTAAGGTAAATTAATATCGCTGTTTTAGCAGCAACCAACCAACATATAAAGATCAACCTTTAACAGACGAAAGAAAGTGAAGGTTCTCAATGTGGAGGCGATGAACCTTTTCGTTGCCTTCTGTCTCCATAGCAGGCCTGCAGCCTGTCTGTGATTGGCCCAGCTGGAAAAAAAAAAATTGGAGCAGACATTTCATGACTGGATGTGCACTCCCTACAGAGGATTTGTTTAATGGAAATTTGGTGTAGGGAACATCCCCCCAAGGTCCAAAGCTGGAGCAAATCACAGGGATGTGTGCAGTAAATGTGTGATTTTACCCACTGCTGGCACACTATGCCTCCACCAAAACCAAAAGCTCATGACACACACACACACACACACACACACACACACACACACACACACACACACATTTCCTGTATAAGCTTCGGCTGACCTTGTTTAGCATCCATTTCGTGCTCTGTTAAACTGAAGGAAGGTTTTATATTTTAACTTTGCTAAGGAGTCAGCTTCAGGTGATATATATATGATATATGATGTTTTATAATGTTATATACTCTAAAGGTAGCCATTTTGGTTTTTAACTTGTACAGCAAGTACAGGAGTTTCAGGCACACTTTGACCCCTTGACTCAAAACATAGAAGTCAGCATGATCTCTTTTCCATAAATCTGACTAGCAACGTTAACATTTTTGCATCCAGCGGGAGAACAAACATTCAGGATTGTGGAGTTAGGAGGGGACGAGACATGAAGACCGTGAAGAGGTGAATGAGCGAATACGTCTGATGTAGATGGCAACAAGCTCCGACAGCTCGACAGAGGATGGAGGAAGGAGCTTATTTCATGGCTGATTTGTTTTAATATCTGGAGTAACGGCAGGAGAGCGAGCATGGGGTAGAAGGATGGAGAGAAAGAACGAAAGGAGGAGGGTGACAGAAGGGTCAAGAGAAAGAGAAGGGGGAACGGCGAAGACGGTGACAATCTGAAGGGACAAGTTAGACGTATGGGGGGGAAACAAGTGAGGAAACGGAAAGAGGCAATGAAAGAAAGCAGAGCTCCTCGTTTAGCGTTCCAAAATATCTCTGTTTTGTCCTCCCAAAAGAACAAAGCGGCAAAAGTACAAAACATGACAAAACATCTGTCACAGGCTTCAAAAAGCATGTCTCACTTCTTTTCTCACAAGGGAGCCCAGAGGAGGAATTCAGATTTGACAGTGACAGGAAAACGGCGTGTGCCAAATTTCCAGAACTTTCTGACTGCTTCTGAGGTGTGCAGCTCTCTGAAGCAGGACTCAAACGATCCAGGAAAGATGTTCAGAGATNTTTTTTTCTGCATAACCTTGTACAGTATGACAACTTTATTCACATCCAAAGTCTTTCCTTGCTCCTTTTTGACAGCTGAGCTTCATGCAAGTGCATAAAAACAAGCAAAGCTGGAAATTGAAATTCAAATGGGCTTTTTGAGCATTTCTAAGCAAGATTTTGCACCAAGAATTTTTTACATGCAAAGCTCAGCACAATATATAACAAATAGTAGACTCTGTAATTTACAATATATCTTCTGTATGCACAGCTTTGATTTTCAGTCCATTCCCAGCAGGTGAAATAGGTTCATGGTGTTGACATGAGCTTGCATTTGTCTCTTCTCCATCATTCTGTTTCATGTGTAATTGAGCTTTTTAGAAGGACTATAAGTACCATCTTTGTTTATCTGTGCCATGGCATAGAGCGTGGTGAGGGTAAGCAAAGTGGCGTTGCTCATTTGATGCTTGAATATACTCCAAAAACAAAGAGGCAGGCCTTTTTTTTTCCCACTGATCCAAGAGCTGTCCGTGTCACGGGCCTGCGTGCAAATTGATGGTGTCATTATCAGTGCAGTGATGCCACTTATTACTCATGTCAAAGTGACAGCTGGTCGCTATGGCACCTGCTGCGCCACTCGGTGCCAAGTTATTATTCGGGATGATTAGTGACATCACTCTTTCAGCTCTGCTTTCACAGCAAGGCAGGACAGTAGTAGAGACAAAAATGTAGTTCCAGACCTGAATCTATCCATGAAAGAAATCGATTAAAATTCCCAGGTTCAATCTGTAGAACCAAAAAGATTTCTTCAGAAACCATTATCAACATCAGAGTAAAACTATGTTTATGAAGTTTCCTAAAAACAAATCGAAAATGAGCATTTTACATGAACATGAAGAAGCCATTTTTTTTTTTAATTCACACCAAACACTTTTTTTTTTTAGTTGCTGCCTTGGGAGCTGTCAGCTAGTCAGTGCAGTGGAAAAAACGTTGAGGTAGGCGGTAAAGAAAGCAGCCTAAATGACCTTTGTTAACTGGAAATAAAGTACACATTTTATTACACGTGATTTATTTACTTTCATCATAGCCACAAAAATGAATTTATTTCGTAACCTGTGAAGGGCTAGTCAGCTAGTAAAAATCTGTAGTAAATTTGTAGAGAAAATATATTTCATTGCCAATGTGTCCACGTGACGTCCCACTATAATGTGGCTTCATGTAGTCAAGTCACACAAGCAGCAAAAAATTCATTTGATTTTCAAATTTATATCGAAGGCTAACAACTTCCTCATCACCAGATGAAACCAATCTTCATTTCATCTGCATTACTGATTCTAATAAGGCTAATCGGCAGGCTAGGATAGCAAGTTAGCCGATACTATGTGCTCTGGCCAGCCCCTTTTCGGCAAGTGTATAGTCTAATAGCTGCTTAGAGCCACCCAGCCACCAGGGGGTCCCATATGAAATGGGTTATGACGGCTATGTTGATCACGAGGAAAAGAAATTGTGAAGCCTAACATAGATAATCAAAAATCTGAAAAGTAAATGTATGACGTTTTTGGTGCCATGAGTAATATTTTGCCATTTGTTTTGGTATTTGGAGAATGGAGGAAGGAAACAGTCTTTATTTAGTCTAACTTAATTGGAAGCTTAAAGAGTTATGTCATAGCTAGTGATGAAAATGACAGAACTCTTGATAGCTGTTACTGTGAGTTAGCTTCTGATAGTACAGTACAAGAGCTAGCAAGAGATGTTAGCAATTTTACATTCTGCTGTCATTCCATATGAAATCATAAAAAAAGTATGATTGTGCAACTCCAAAAGGTCACATATTATATAGTATATACTGTATGTTTGACACTTACACAAACTGCTTGCTTGCCCATTTTTCCTTCTACTGGCTTCCATACTGGAGCTGATGCACAGGATTATGGGATACATAAGACAACAAAGGATGTGAGTATTTGATTCAGACATTACTAGACCCCTTGCTGTTGTCCAAATAAGCAGTATTTATTGCATTTGTTGAGTAGAGAGATAGAGAAGGTTCAGAATCAGGTACTTAGTAGAGAAGGTTGAGAATCAGGAAAGTT
Organism: Pangasius macronema; assembly: GCA_037577455.1. Classification (NCBI taxonomy): domain Eukaryota; kingdom Metazoa; phylum Chordata; class Actinopteri; order Siluriformes; family Pangasiidae; genus Pangasius; species Pangasius macronema. The sequence goes on along the minus strand of CM074965.1, from coordinate 1,847,272 downwards.
CTGAGCCTTTTTCGAGCCTTCATAAGCGATAGAACAAATCCTGCCTGCATAGCTCAGTGTGAGAGTGTGTTTCTTTGTGTTTATATGTGTGAGTGTGTATGAGCTGACCTTGGTAGTTCATGAACCAGACTCTGAGTCACTGCAAAGTAAAGAGAGAGCCTGCTTTGTATCCAACCACCAATACGCTCAGATATAATCAGCTCTTTTCAGTGACGGCTCTCAGACGTTTGTTAATGACAGCATGGTGCTGTGCTTCCATTCAGATTTTTTAAAAAGATTCTAAGAAGTGGAGTTTAACTTTAAAAAAGTGCATTTATACTCTTTTTAGGAAGTGAGAGTGCATATGTAGACAGCGTGTGTGTGTGTGTGTGTGTGTGTGTGTGTGTGTCCCTCTCTGGTTCCTGTGTCTGAGCTGCTCCACTTAGCTAATGGTCCTTGCAGTCTTTTCCCTCCATGGTGTCATTATTCTGCCTTCCACATGGCTGGCGCGCTAATAAACACACTGTGAAATGCATTATGGGCCGGGGAGAAATTTGCGGGAGCTAAAGCGTGCCTTCTTTTCTCAAAACAGTCCGAGCTCTTGTGCTTATTGTGTCTTTCGAGCGGAGAAGGCTTTTTTTTAATCATCCGTGATTGGAAAGTCAGTGAGGCCGATCTTTTCTCCATCTGCTTTGTAAACAGATCTGTTAAAATCTTTTGAAAAGCGTGAAATGACTGTGCTGCTTGTAATTCCTCCTAAATGAAGGCTGTAACCTGCCTTCTGGTTGGGGCGATCGCTGCTCTGTCCACTCCTGCCACATCTGAATAAAGAGGCCGTAAGATGGTGAGACAGTTCTACCTCTAAGGACGCCGATGGAATCAGAGCAAACTCGATTCTTTTGGTTTATTTGGTATGTAGTGCGGTTTGCTTTCACACTGCAGATGAAGGTAAAGGAAGCAAAAATGAAACAAAAAATATTTTCTGAGGGGTGTGTAGGCACAGAGAACACAGAGCCAGTGTTTATTTGCTCTTTTTGTTTGTTGGTCCAAATCTTCAGAATGCTTGAAATTTCTTCAGAACTACAGCTCTGTCTTTTGGCTCGCTTTAACTGCTCACATCAACAAAAAAAATGCTGCAACCCAAAACACATGACATGTTTGATTCACTTCCTGCAAGTGAGTCGCAATCCCTAGTTCAGACGCTCACAGACTGGTTATTTTGGTCCAAACCTGAATGTGACTGCTGTGTTCTTAGCTCCCTAAAGGACTACAACGAAGAGGAGAACACACTAGGGTTCTGTTCAAACTCAATAAACACTACATATACGAGAAAGGACCCTAAAATGAATGGAGTCCTGTATCACACATGAATTATCTATACGCTCCTCCCCCTTCCTTTTCCTAAAGTCGAAGGTCTTTACATTCTCAACCCTTCTTCTCGAGCATGGATGTGAACATATATGTGATAGGATGCACCGTTTTTTCTGGAAGCTCCTGGAAGGTCATCCTATACGCTGCAGTGGAATGAGGCGGCGTTAGAGGGTGACATATAGGCGAGGTACATGGAAGGGACATTCCACTGTCAACATAGGGCATTTCCTGCATGCTCACTCACAGCCGAGTCAACAACAACACACAATGGCTCTGTGTGTCTATGTGGGAGTGTGTGTTTAATGGCATTGTGGAAAATGGGTCCTGTGAAAGATGGGTACAAAACCTTTAATTAGGAAGACTGATGGACACTGACACACCTTGCTTACCTCATGTTATCAGTCATGACCGGGAGCCGTGAATAACTGCTCTTTTCTTTTCTTTATCCCTCTTGTTCTCTCTTTCTTACTCCATCTCACCCATTTTTTTTTCCATCAGTCCTGTTCTCTTTAATAACACGTACAGACTCTGTCATTAGTGGACCGTGGTGTGCTTTGAGGCACATAATAACACCCCAATGCGGGAGCCATCTTTACGGAACAAAGGAGCAGGACGGTGCCATCAGTTCCTCGATTGTAACCAAAGTTAATTGCTGTAGAGGATATTCCCAGTGGTTGCGCTGGTGTAAAACTGATACTTCAGCCGATCTGGTACAAACCATCTGGTGGCTTCTCCAACAGACAATGGTATAACTTGAGGGGGGTTGATGAAGACCATTTGGCCGTGCCCAGGGTATCAGCTTTTAATGCAGCGGTCCAGAACGCAGGACAGGAGAGCTCCTGAGGTCTGCAAAGACTCACAGGGGGAAGGGCGAGCGGCCAAAGGGGCGACATCCGGAAGGAGCTTCTTATGAATAGTGTATGATTTATGATCTTTAATATACAGTGCTTTTAGAGTGCCACTGGTGCACAAGTTCAGGTACAGCTAGATTCGGTCCATTGAGTGAACTACACCCAGAGAATTCTGTGAATTTCTGTACAGGTGCTTTTCTTTGTGTCGAACTACTTCGTCATCTAGGACAGAGATCCTCAAAGTGCTAGACAGTAATTAAATGCAATTTCACAGCACGGTCTGATTAAGGACTTGTGCCATTTCGTTCGTGAGAAACTCATTAAGCTCTCCGAGCTCTTGGACAAGTGTACTTTTGCGGAAAGAGATGCTGAGTGCCTCGATTTCTCCCCGTCTACCTCCTTAACTGCAATAAGCATAGCGAAGAGGTCTGGAAAAAAAACAAGCACACAATAATATGAACTAAAACTCTTGCAAATTAAGGACTCCAGGCAGCAACTGTGATCATGCTGACAAGAGTTTGTCATGCTAAGCGCTTTTCTACTGACATGATGCTGGGGTCTAATCAAAAGAAGTGATTCTGGGTGGTTAGATCAGTTTGGTTCCAGCATCAAATTGTAATTGTCTGGAACCAAGAAGCAGTAATGCTGTTGCATAGGGATGTTGCTATTTAGCCACCAAGGAAAGCAACCTGTGTTATTTCAGTGATATCCAGTGAAAACAAAGATCCCTTCTGAAAATAGGTTATATCATAACCTTAAATCTGTGGTCCAGGGGAGAACTAAATGCTTTAGTGGCACCTGCAATAAACTGAATGGGAGCTACGACACTGACGTTAATGTTAACGAAACTATCTTTTAGCAGCTACACACTTAAAATGCCCAGCTAAGAGCAACAAAATGTATCCGATACATTGCAATGCATACTAGATAAGTATATATATATATATTCTCTGTTCCATTATTCCTCTATAACTGACCATCACACCCATATGTGGTTCTTCCCCAAACTGTTTCCACAAAGGTGGAAGCACACAATTGTGTCGGATGTCTTTGTATGTTGTAGCATTACAATTTCACTTCACTTGAACTAAGGAGCCCAGATTTGTACCATCATGACATTGCCCCTGGGCACAAAGTGAGGTCCATGAAGACATGGTGTGTGAAGGTTGGAGTGGAAGAACTCGAGTGTCCTGCACAGATCCCTGACCTCAACCCCACNACCCCAGACCTCCTCGACATCCCAACATCAGCGCCTGACCTCACTAATACTGTTGTGTCTGAATGGACATATCCCCACAGCAATGCTCCAGAAGCTGGTGGAAAGCCTTCCCAAAAGAGTGGAGTTTATACTAACAGCAAAGGGGAACTAAATCTGGAATGGGATGATCAAAAATACATATGGGCGTGACGATCAGGTGTCCACAAACTTTTGGCCAAATAGTGTATGTATGTTACGAGTAATTACGCTTGCCCCCAAACACTCACATTTTTATCTTATATCTTTTATCTTAAACTCACACAGTTATATCGTAGTTATAACAATATTTCAGCCGTAGCTGTCAGATGTTAATATGAGGCTAGCGCTGTGTATGAAGAGAAATTTTAACAGAGGGCCCAAAATGAGCAGAAATACAAACTCAGTGATTTAGATAATAGTTGTAACTATGAAAAGACCTTCATGTTGTATCAGGTTTCTACATATACAAGTATCTGTGACTTGGGCTTCACACTTCCAGTGACCTGGAATTGTATAAATCCTTTATTTCTACAAAGCCACGTGGCTGTATTTAGCCACACGGACGTTGTGAACACAATAACATTTGATCGTGTCGGTTGACCATCTGTACATTGAAACGATATTCAAAAGATCTACACGATGAATCTGAAGCTAGCAGCTGTGCAAGCTAACCTTCCCCCCGCTCCATTCCTCTGAGGCTGTGTGTGTTTGTGGCTAGCTCTCAATGCTATCATCAGGAAAAGCCCCAGGCCTCTGTGCTTTTACACTCACCGCTTCAACGGCAATGGTTCAGTGTGGTTGAGGAGCTCCAGAAGCTCCAGTTTCAGCCGCGCCACCCTGAACGGCAGTCTGTCAGCAGAGAGAGAGAGAGAGAGAGCAGGGAGGAGACCTGGAGAACACATAGCCTGGCAGGAGGCTAACAATGACCGCAGTTAGAGTCAATACAAGCACACAAAGACAGTTTGCTTAAAGAATAGTCTCATCAGTGTCATGGATTCCTAGCATGACTGATTACTTGGTTTATAGCTTGGAACCTTCTGGTCTAACCAACTAATATAAAATAAACTGAGTATGATCAAGAAAATTTCATCATTTGGCCGTGGAAAGAGGAAAGTTTTAGCCAAGTGTATAATGGTGTTAGTGATGTATCACTAAATGAAATATAAAATAATTATGAAACCAGAGATTACTTGCTAGCCTCATTAGCATTCAAGGTTTCCAGTACAGTGTTGCAGATATATGAGGCTTGGCCAGACTAATTCCTGCTGCACTTACTTAATCAGAGAGCTTTGGAGAGCTGAAGAGATTAAAGGAAGAAAACAGAAACTTAAATAGAGTTGCAAAGCCACTCCAAGGGAAAATTCAGGTAAGCTGCCAAATCAAACAAAAACCAAATTCCAGTCTCAGCATGCGTTGCTGTTATTGCGAGTTTTTGCAGTGTGGTTCGAATTTTTTTCTTTTAAATCTCTCCCAGAACTTTAAGAGCTTAAGATTAGGTTCTCATCTCGTCCAACCTTATCTCATTATCATTCCTCCAAAGCTTTGCCCTTTTGCTGGTATTTACTCTATTGTCATTTCGTACTTATTTGAACATGCAAATGAGGTGCGATGGAGAGCTGAGGCATCTGCCTCGCTCAAAAACCCACATCGTGCTTCTCAGGAGTGGCTCCCCCTCCCTCTGTGCTCACCCAGAGAGTAGTCCCATCAGCCACCATGGCAGCGTGGAGGCAAATGAAACCCAAAGGCCTGCTGTGCGTAAAATCGCAGCCTAACACCATTAGAGACATTCGAGCAATCACACTCGCTGGGCCCAGGAGAGACAACAGGAGTTTCCACTCGGGCTGCTTCTGAAGCCATTTGGGGCATTTTTTCTGATGAGTGTCTTCTATGAGCCTCAGCCATTTCCTGTCTTGGAAAGGCCAGAAGGAGAGCATGAGAGAAAAACAGGGAGAAATAAGATCTTCCATGCTTATTTGTAATCAAATAAGCAACAGCAGTGACAACTCACTGATGTCCTGAGTGTTGTAGCCTCTCATGGGTGTGTAAAAATATCCCATTTGTTAATGAATAGTTAATGCATAAGGAATAAAATCCTCCATATTGTGCTGTTATAGGAAATCAATCCGCAATGAGGTGGTGTGATGAAGTGGATTTACTGTTACCAACCTGACGTTGATTATTTTCTATAATGTTTTACTCCTCTTATTTATCTCTATTCCGTAAATGTTAGATAAATAAACATCTTAATTTTTCACCATATCAATGATTATGAAGGTTTTCTTTGTTATGTGGAGTGTCTGCCGTTGTTACTGTAAAAATTACACCGTATTAGAACAAGCATGTTAATATAAACCAGATATAGAAAATGAATCAACAATTTCTGACCAATCAGATTTGAGTTTTTAACAATGCTGAGGTATAATAAACATGGACTTCATATTTATCTACTTCGATATAAGTGAGCGGTCTGGATGACTGTTGGGAAATTCTATAAACACAATGCATACACACAGCTCAATCCATGCTGGAAATGGGCAGAGATGCTGTTTCTTTTTTTTTTTTTTTAAATCCAAGCCATGTACTAATGGCGGTGAGGTTCACAGGAAGTAAGCAGAGGTAGGACTACCCAAGCCACACAATTTGTCTGATCAATTTGCTGGATGTAGTTGCCTGGATTTGTCCACATCAAAACACTTTTTTCATATATGAGAAAATCCTATTACAGTTGAATGTCGCCACTGGCAATATATCGTCACAAGTCACATGTCACTTTGTTGCTTGTTAATGTGAATGCACGGTTATACACTGAGTGTCAATGACATGTAAGTGTGCATCCGCATCTTTAACAGCCTTTCTTTTTCTTCGTTTTATATCCCTTGCAGCTACATCCCCATTCTCAGAGGACATGCTTGCAGCGTTTGGGTAAATAAGGCTCTAACCCAGCCAATAAAAGAAACGGGCCTTTAGAAAACCACCATCCGTCACCTGAGATCCCTGACTGGTCAGTCTTTCTGTTTGTGCTGGATCCTCTCTCTCTCTCTCTCTCTCTCTTGAAATCTACTCCATCCTGGACCCCTAAATGGTTCTGGGCCAGAAGAGAGAGAACAAGAGTGGAAGAAGATGAAGAAGTTGGGGGACGCGTGAAGAGTAGCTAAGAGCTTCTGTCACCTCTGGTGTGAACAGCCCAAAGATGTTGGCTGTGTTTTAAATTAAGCTTCTGTCAGACCAGGAAGTGAGACATGCACACTTGTGGGATAAAAAGCCTTGTGTGGTAAAATCACACCCTCTAAACGCTCTAATAGAACCCAATACACAAATGTCTCACGCAGCACGGCGCCTCAATAAACACCGTGCTGTCAACACAACAAACGCTCGGTCTGGAAGGAGCCTAGCACAAAGCTTAGCTGTCAGCTTAAACTGTTCAGATGAGAGAGTGAGAGATACGGAGAGAGAGGGAGAGAGAGCGAAAGAGAACCTGTCACCACAGGCAACAAAAGGGGCTAAGCTTTATAAGTTTTGCATGCCAAACTACATGCTATCTGCCCCATTGTCTGCTGCAAAAGTCTGTTGTGGTGAGACCAGCATGCCTGCTAGGCATTAGCAGAGCCAGGCGGCGTGAAACAAAAGGTCGAGGTAATTCCTTTTCTTTCACACATGGGCGAGTTTTGCTCCCCACTCAAGCCTGACTTTGAGTCACTTTTAACAAGAGTTAGCGCTCCTGATAGGCTGGAGACAGCAAAGGCCCCCGAGGGGAGGAGGGGTGGCCGCGAGCCTCAGTGAGATAAAATCAAGCGCTACAGGTGTAGCTGGGTCCTTTATCAACACCACCATTGTTCACTGTGCCAACTGCCGCTCAGCTAAAACCCACACACCTACACACACAATTTCAAAATCACCCTTCTCCCTCCTACTCGATCACACGTTCCCACCCCAGAGGGATCGACATGACGTGCACCTGAGCTCCGAGCCCAAGGCTGACTTGACATTCTTAGACACCGTGTCATCCAGAAGTGCCGGAATGAGCCTGCCAAAACCTAACATGGCCTGCAGGAGGGTTAAGGAAGAGGAGGGGCCAAAGCTGTTGACATTGGGGATGTGACAGGAGTGCATTATGAGCCCTAGCTCTTTTAACACACCCTTGTTGACTTCCTCTGGTGACTTAAAAGTGTTTATCACCTACACTGTTGGAATCCTCTTTGGGGCTAACGACTCTGGATTTTTAAATCTTTTCTGTTTTAGGGTTCTAGATAGACTCTTATGTGCTCCCCTACAAAGGACAAAGCAAAATGTTAAAATGGTTTAAAATGTTTTTGTATCGTTAAGTATTAAAGCTTTTTAAATGGATCCATCATGGAAGTGTTAACACTTTGTTGTATGGTTCTAGATAGAACTTTTAATAGTCAGCTCAGAGAGAAACAGAGGAACTCTGACAGATGTTAGATGCCACTTATGTTAGATGAAGACATTTTTAACCATGTAGAGTCTTAGCAGTGTGCTAACAAGCTATTCAAACTACATTATATGGCCAAAGGTTTGTGGACACCACTGTTATGCCAGATGTAGTTCCTCTTTGCTGTTATAATGAGCTCCACTCTTCTGGGAAAGATTTCCACTAGAGTTCAGAGTGTGGCTGTGGGGATTTGTGTTCTTTCAGCTACAAGAGCATTAGTGAGGTCAGGCAATGATGTTGGTGAGGAGGTCTGGGGTNAGTTCATCCCAAAGGTGTTCAGTGGGGTTGAGGTCAGGGCTCTGTGCAGGACACGCGAGTTCTTCCACTCCAACCTTGGCAAACCATGTCTTCATGGAGCTCGCTTTGCGCACGGGGGCATCGTCATGCTGGAACAGGTTTGGGTGAAAGGAAATTGTGATGCTACAGCATACAATGACCTTCTATACAATTGTGTGCTTCCAACTTTGTGTCCACATACTCTTGCCATATAGTGTAGCTATTAACAGAGTGGCTTGGAAAAAAAATCTAAACTTTTGCACTGGAGCTACGGCTTTGTTAATTTAGAAAAATCAATTGCCAAGTCGGTTGTCCAAGATGGCGGCCCCCAAAAAATAACATTCCAGCATTCGTTTACATGGTGAGGTTTTTGCTCATATTTATAGACTACAGTAAGTCCTACGGTGTCCTAAACCATGTCAGTGAGTCTGTGTGACATCACTGGAGAACTATATGTGGTTTGAGGAAGATACTTACAGCAAAGATTTTGGGAATGATAGACTTCTATTACTTGTTAGCTACAAGTGGCTCGAGTGTAAAACTGAAAAAGGTAACATCAGACTGTGAATAAAGAGGGGAATTTATGCCTCGTCTATGAAATCCCACTTGAGCTGATGATGTAATGCACCAGCTGTTATGATGGTGAGGTTTAACCAACGTTGACAAAGAGTGTTAAAAATAGTCCTGGTGGTAAGAATGTGCTGTGCATCCTGTTAACAAACACCAGAAATCATTTTTGATCCTGACAGCAAGTTAGAGGAGATCATTTATTTCCTTTCAGTGGATGAGGATTGTCAGAGACGTCTCGTGTGTCAGAGCCGCTGAATTGTGCCTTTATCTGAAATAGATGGACAGAGGGATTGTGATGGGTGAAAGAATGCAGGCCCCGGCATTGTCGTATAGTTATTCCCAAAGAGACTTTGATGGGATTTTTCTTCTCTGCCCATCAATCTTTTTCCAATTACCTGTCTTGTCTCGCTGAAATCTATCATAATCGTCGCCTTGGAAACTGGTGGCATCCTCCATTAGGTTTTGGTCTATTGTTTGATTTGTGTAGACGTGGCAACCTGGGGTTTATAGAGTGCGCTGCCTGTAATGATCCTAAATGCTTCCTTTAAGAGAAGGAGACACTTCATTCGCATCATCAGGAGACTGACAGATAGTTGCTTCTAAATTTAAGACTGAAAAAAAAAATCAATAAAGGAGTGTTTAGAGTGTGAACATCACATTTTCTCATATTCCCTTTAACCAGGTGTTGTTTTGATCAAGACTTTTGGTGTTTGGTGTCTGATTACTTGCCTAATACTGGTAAAAGCCACGTAAAAATGCCCCCTCAACTTGCATCTGCAATTCGTCGGCTTGGATAGTCTTTTCAACTACCAGTTCCTTCCCTGTTTACAGAGTGACATCAGATCAACATGGCCGCTCACACTGTGAACAGCGTAATCTAGCCCTTCTCTATTTTTAAATGAGTTTATAGCACTATGGGAGTTAATATACAGACACAGTACTTGGTTAAATCTATAACATGACCCATACTAATCACTGTTTTTAGAAGGTAATCATCATAGAGTTATCCCTGATGTTAGCCAGCTAGCTTGTAGCTAAGCTGCTCACTATTATTCTGTACTTTACTGTACTGCAATTTCATTCCAAAATATCGCATAAATATTTGAGGTTCACTACAGAGGAACTGTACCAGTAGCCTGTAACTGTGAATGTGTGGTTAAAGAAGCTTTTTATAAGATTTACGTGTTCTGACAGAGCAAACAAAAAGCACGCCTTTGTGGAGATGTCCATGGTTTTTTTTTCATAAGCACATAAGTGGTCTTCAAGGTCCAATTATATACCTTAAATTATTTTCAAAGGTCTACTATGTTCACTTTTCCACTTGAAACATACATACTAAAGGTACAAATAGTACCTACAGTGGCAGGGTTGGTACTTTTATTTCTGCAGGAGTGTGTGACACACTGGACAACAGGATGTCACAAAGCAAAAACTATTATCTTCTTCCTAAGTTTGGTGTCACACCACACCAGCATCAGATTCAGATAAGGGGCGTGGCTTAAAGTTTGAAGGTGGAGTTGTACAGTACAAGCGATTCAGATGATGGTGTTTTTTCTGATTTTATTTATTTAAAGCATAAATTCCTCTGTTCTGAAGATGTAGGAAAAGTTACAGCTTTACCTCTGACACTGGAGACTCCTTCCATAAATGTCAAATAACATCTCCTTACAGAAAACTTCCACCATATTGACAATTACACATCTGTTTATCTGGAGCGTCCGCCATACAAGTCCCTATGAATGAGCTGTTACTATAGAAACCATAACATATTATAACGAGCGCATTAATATAAACCTGTGGTTTGCAGTTGCACTAGTGTCAGAGCTCCTGTTAGAGAAAATTAATCAACACTTTCTGACCGATCGGATTTGAGAATTCAAGAACGCTGTGGTATAAGGGATAAATTATGAATTTTTTTCTTTAAGGACACCCCTGTACTGAGGTTCTAAGGTACTTTGAGGAGCACTGAATGTGACAACACCTCTCTTCCACACACACACACACACACACACACACACATATACAGAGGATCTCCTGTGCGGCGCGCTGTCAGCTCGTCATCTCTCACTCGGTGCGCTCGACTAGACAGCAGCGAGCATGCTGGGATATGTCAGCCAGCAAAATGGAGTCTTCTCATTAGCTCTCCCCACACCTGCTGTTTCTCTCTCCTTAAGAGTCACCGAGCAAACAAGCACAAACACACACACACACAGACACACACACACACACACATAAACAAACACCTATACAGCTGGATACCTCAACAAGTCAATGTAATGGCACCCTGCTGATGTGGAGGCTCAAAGCTGCAGATTCCAGCCAAGTTCTCATCACATCAGTTTGCTTCTGGTTCATCAGAATTGTGCATTAGAAAAGAGGTATACAAATAAAAGTGGAACTATAGGATCATCTGTACACATCCATCGTGAAACCTGAAATCATCCACAGTTACAATACTGTGTAAAAGTAAATAAATAAATAAATAAAAAATCTGGGAACTTCCACACTGGATGCTCCACGTAAACTGCTTTAAAATGTGTATAATCATTGACATGTTGATGCTTTCTCTAAGGAGACGTTTAACATTTTTGGAAGGAGTTTGGAAGGAGAAAGGAGAAAATAACCCTCTGCGTTTTCAGATTTCTACCCTGGGAAAGTCTTCAGGACGTGAAAAGCTGCAGTTTTTGCTCATGCGTGAAGAAGGCGGGTGAAGGAACAACTGTTTATAGCTACTATAATATTTCGTGGACATTCCACAACATTAAACGTGACTATAAATGCATAAATGTCTGACGTATTAATAAGTCAAATGGTTAGAGTCGGCAAATCGCTGTGGTATAAGAGGAATAAAGTGCTTTAGGACGTGCTGTTTCATCACTCTCATCACACCACCCTATCGTTATCGTTGGATGTTTTATTCCTTACGTATTAGATTATTATAAGATATGAAGATCCTTTTTCTGGACATTTTTCTTAAATAATTTCAAGACTGAACTTGTCTTATGTTTGATTCTTTGTAGTAAAGAAAGCAAAATTTTCCAACAATTAAATAAGCTTGAAATTAGTAAATATCTCAAATTATTAATTTGATCTCAGGCTTATTAATATTGTATTTGTTTTATAATAATCTGATAGTAAGACATTTTAGAAAGATTTGCTTGTATTCAAGATACTTTTACTTTGGATTTTTAACAGTGTCACTTTGGCACTAGTGGGATTTGAACTCACAGTCTACTGAGGTTATACGATATAAGAAGAAAAATGCATCGTGATTCTACATAAAGACTTTTACATGGAATCAGTTCATTCTTTTGAATCAGTGCCAAAACTTCAAACACTTTGTCCTCCAAGTTTGACTCGTCACTTTAAATTGTATTGTATATGATCCTACAACACAAAAACCCCAAATCCCCTTTAGAGACATGTAGTTCAGAGCAAAGCCATCATTGATTGAGATTACGAGCCAAAGGCCACCCATTGTGGTGTGTGTGTGTGTGTGTGAGAGAGAGAGAGAGATAGAGAGATAGAAAGAGAAGAGTCTCTTTTCACTTCCTTCACCCCACTCCCAGCTGGACTCCGAAACTCTGTCTTCAAAGGTCTGAGGAAGCTTTAAAGCTCCCTCCTGTGTTTTTTTTTTGGAGGAACAATGAGGTGAAGGCGTCTCAACAGGCTGAGAAAAAAGCAGCTTGTTGGCTGGGGAGCTGCGAGAGGCAGGGGATCGTCACGAGAAAGAAAGACACGACAACAGTGGCGCGCAGGAGTGTCTCTCACTGTCTGCCAAGGGCCCGGGTGGTGAGAGGCCCTCACACTCGCTCGCCGCTGTGTGTGTTTGTACGTCTGTATGTGTGTGTGTGTGTGTGTAGTATGAAGTTGCGAATGGAAGAGAAAGAAAGTGAAATAGAGCCTATTTGAGATGTACATGGGAGGGGTTTGAGGCTTTGAGCCCTTTATGATCACATCAGTTATGCCCTATTCTGACTGGATTAGTTTTACACGTGGAGTTGTAAAATGCAATTATTTCAAGAGTATCTCTGGAAAGTGTCCACATACTTTTGGCCATATAGTGTACTTCCTGATTACATGTTATGGTCATGTGACATACCAATCACAACTTACATGACCGTGTGCATTACAGGTCAAAACAGTACTACAGATAGCACTTTAGTGCATAACAAACGAAAAAAGAAAAAGAGAAAAAAAGAAAAATACACTTATGGTTCGTCCAACAAGATCCACAAGCAAGAACTGAGTCATTTTACATGAAAGATTTGAAAGGGAAAAATCCAGGCTGAGATTTATATTCATATAGAGACACTCATTCATATTAATATCCATAATCAGCAACTTATCATCAGTCACCATTCTGATTACCAATGAATTTTTTTTTACCATTAATCTGGCCATAAGAAGAAGAAGAAGAAGAAGAAGAAGAAATGTACATGCCCTAGGCAATCTACTGTTAATATCGGCATCCTGATGATGTAATATAAGCACTACTTCCTGTAGATTTCCCGTCAAAAGTGATGAAAGTAGGCCCTGGCTTGCACAATAAAATTACGCAATGTTGGTGTGTGTGTGTGTGTGTGTGTGTGTGTGTGTGTGTGTGTGTGTGTGTGTGTGTGTGTGAAAAAGTGCAGGTCTACATCTAGACAAAGGGTCTGACAGCTTACACTAACTTTACAGACACATTAGTTGATGTTGATTTGACCGTTTCAGAAAGGCAGAGTGTTTTTAAGGGTGTGAGTGTGAATTGAATTAGCAATTCATTGCCCTTGATGGCCTTGTCTAGGTCAACGACCATCCTTCTCAAAGCTAAAGGACTTTCAGCTCTTTGTGAAAGGTGCTAAGGTGACATCACAGGTTGACAGGAAGCGGCCACTCATCCTGTCAAATGACAAAACAGTGCAAAAAATAAATAAACAAATAAACAGTGTGACATTATTAATAGCTCAGAGAATATGGGTACTCAGGTCATTTGGACACTGATATGAATATTATCTATTATTTTTTGCACATAATCACAACTTCCAAAATACCATGCTGTATACTGAATAATGTGTTGTTTATTTATTTATTTACAATAATACTCAGAGTGTGATGGAATAAAGAAACAAATAAAACAGCAACCTGGTAGGAAAGCTAATACTTAGGTCTATTGCATGGAGTGTGTTATTATAAAGATTTTTTTCTTCTATGTGACATATAAGCCATGCCCATATAAGGAGGTCCGGATACCACGCCAAGGCAGTGGGAAAAAAAAGACTGGCTTTAAATACTTTCAGTGCCAATACAGCACGAAGACCATTGTTTATTCCTTTCACGCGCTTGTGCGCGCGTCCTGTTCACTGTAACATACGAGGTGCAAACTTCTGACCCGGAAGTACGACATTTATAAGAGGCATCCTGACTGAACGTGGCATAAAACCGAAAGAGTTATTTACGACGGGTTCTCGTGAGCCTGTCAACTCGTGCAACACTAGAGCACACGCGCGCACGCGCACACACACACACACACACACACACACACACACACACACACACACACACACACGGAGTCCCTGCGGAGGCTGAGCGTTGGTCTGCGCGGCGCTGCGTCTGGATTGGCGAGCGCGTTTGTTATTACTGGTGACGTGTTATCCGTCGCTCTCGCCCCTCCCCCCCGCCCCCACCTTCCCCGGGTCCGTTCCCGAGCCACGCTCTCGTCTTCTAAGAAGTCGCAGTGTTCCAGTCGGTTGTCATGGCGGAGGGACGTGGCGATTTACCGCCGCTTCAGCCGCCGCTCCAGCTTGCTTCTCCGCCGGCCAGCAAGCGGCCGTGTCTGCGTCCCGCCCCGCGAGGTCCAGGTCCGGGGCCCGGGCCAGGGCTTTCCAGCGGGCGCCCTCGCTGCCCGGAGTCGCTGCTGGACTGCGCCGCCAAGGCCGTAGCGGAAAAGTGGGCCTTCGAGCGGGTGGAGGAGCGCTTCGAGAGGATCCCCGAGCCCGTTCAGCGCCGCATCGTCTTCTGGTCCTTCCCGAGGAACGAGCGGGAGATATGCATGTACTCGTCGTTTCAGTGTCGCGCCGCGGCCGAGGAGTCTCCGTCCACTGCGGGGAGCTCCGCCGCGTCCGCCGGATCCGCTGGAGGTCCCGGAGCCGCGTCCACCCCGGCGGGCAGCTCGAGCTCCACGGGCGCTGGCGCGAGCGCAGGAGCTGACGGACTCCCTTTCCGGCGCGGGATCCGCCTTTTGGAAATGGGCTGCGTGGAAAACGTCCTGCAAGTCGGTAAGTGCGCGTACGCTGCCTTCACACGGGCCCCTTTTGTTTACCGAATTCTCGGAAATGGGTCAAAAAAAAAAAGGGCGCTCCTGTTTCCGAAGTTTCTGGCGAACATACAGTCCAATCGGAGCCAGTTTTTTTCCTCAGTATTTTTTTTTATGGGGGAAAAAATCCTCTCACACTCACAATTCACTGCTGTTAGAATATTTTTATTGTATATCTGAATGTAAAAAGAGACGTTAAGTCGGATTTGCAGGCTTATGGGTCGAGTTTCATTCGCTGCTGATGAAAGCCAGGCTTTTAAAGATTAAAGGGCCGCTCGTCCCGGTGCCGGTGCGTCCCAGCGCACTTTTAAACTGATATATTTAATGCATAAAGGTTATGTACCATCCAGAACACACCGTGATGTGCAGTGTGTGCAAGTCTGAAAGCCTGTAAACCCGACATTTGAGCTCTCACAATGGGCACTCCATTCTCTCCCTTCTCTAAAGAAAGAAAGAAAAAAAAAACAAACCCCTATTGTATAATGTGCCTCAGTGCTCCGAGGCTCATGCAGCCCGAGTTGTCTGTTTTTCACAGTTTTCACCGACTCCTCGACCTAATCGGGTTAATATTATTATTCTTTTCCCCCCTGCATCAGGTTATTTCACATCTCTGACTGTAATAAAGTCCGGTTAATGCGCTTCAAATCCGGATCTCATGGCTTTTGTTTATTTGCTGCTTGATCAGGACAAAGGAACCGGATCTGTCTCAATACCTTCAGTAAAATAGCATGCTTATTCTGCTCTTCTGTTGCTTTCTATCAAAAATGGTGCATGTTTGTGAGGAATGAAGGGTTTGTTTTTAGTAAAATTGGGCTTGGAATAGCCTACACAATGAGCTCTCCTCCCCCCATGATAGGGCACCGAGCTCTCTGCCATCAATCAGCGCAGGAAGAAAGCCTCTCCTATAATGTGCTTTTATTTCAGACAAAGAGAAACCACAACAGATCCATTCCTCTTCCATGTATATATGCTATAGAATGCATTCATGTTTGCGCTTTTGTTGCCTGTTTGTGCATTATTTCGCCCTCTCTGGCTCACACAGGCGAGCCGTCAGGATAGCCGAGACACAGGCTTAGTCATGCACTGTGAGTGTTTCAGTAACTAGATTGGTGGCAGCAGGGAAACCCACGTGAACAGGGATTTAAATCTATGTAGAGTATGCGGCACGATGCATACATCAGTAGAAGTCATGCATATCTTCTGCATGCCTGGCTTCTCGGTTATGTAGAGATATGTAGAGTGTGTATGGTTTGGTGACATTGTTGCTGTAACACACCTCATTAGCTCATGATCAAGGCTGGTAATTGTGTCAGAGACGAGAAATCACCAAGCTAGTCGTTCATGGTGTGACTATCGATTTTGTAATCTTTAAAAAATTGTGTGAGTCTTGTGAGTATTCTTAGTGCTTTTATACCCCATTGTTACTCAACAGATCGCATACCTTGAAATTTTCTTTGAGTATCGTGATGATTTTTTCCCTGCTGTACCGCCCAGCTCTTAAATATCACCTGAAGCTACTAGCCTGCAATGGTGACGTTTGAATCGTTTACCCCAGCGTGTGGCTCAGACTCAGGGTTATTTGTAGGCCGTGCTGTCCAGCGAACACAGCCCACCTTTGTGAGTCGGCCGGCTTTAGAGTGTGTTTTTGTTTCTTGAAATAGCAGTTATAGGATTCCCCAAATCCCCATTACACTTAGGTGTTAGCAGGTCCATGAAAGCATACATATAGCTGATTGAATAAAGAGGCCGTGACCAGTTTATTCTTACAAAGCTCTACTGTGTTCCTGCGTACGTGGAAATGCGATAACTTGGCTGTAATGCAATAACACGGGCACTTATTTAGCCACCTTGAAAGGCCTCGTTCACGTCTGCTCCATGCATTATAGGGAAGTTTATATTTACTTTATTTTAGGGAAAGTCCACTTTCTCAGGAGGAAACTTCACGGGCAAACACGGAGGTGCTCCGTTAGGGTTATGGTTGTTTACTCCAGCAAACACAATGTTTAACATGTATGCATAATTATGTTTGTAGTGAAATGGACTGTGTTCAACTTCCTGCAAAGACAATTTAGTGGTTTAAAAGAGGAAATCCTTCAAATCTGTTTACGTTGAAATGACATTTCTAGGTAATGAGGTTCGGAGTCGTCGAAGAGAAGTCGTCGGACCCTAAACTTGTGCGTTGGAAACGGATTACACGGTGTTTGATATTACAGTATCATGAATTGCAATACATAATGCAAGTGAAATATGACTTCAGTGATTCTGGACAGTTGTCATATCCTCGGTGCGTTGGTGTGTTTAGCATGCGTACGGAAATAAGAGAGCACCAAAAACAACACTGAGCACTTTAACTTGGCCGGGGTCATGGTAACAGGTCAAGCTGCTTTTATTAATTAACTTAAGCTAAACGTTTGTTTCATCATCTGCCCAAAAACGAGTGTCGTTTGCGACCATGCTTTTGTTTAGACGTAGCTCTAAAACATGTGACACATGCCCTGTATATCATTTATTTGAAAAGAACAACAAAACGTTTCCATTGCCCTTTTTTTTTTTTGCTTCGTCTTTCTGAAAGGACTGACTTTTTTTTCCAGGCTTTTCCATTTAGGATTTGTTTATTCCCACTTTGGATGGAAAACTTTATAACAGCTCATAACATTATTATAACTTACAGCAACATGAAACTGAACACTTTGGCCTTTCCTTCTGTTAGCTCTCAGTTCTCAGCAGTTTAAGTTCAGTACGCTTTGTTCTGATTTTTCAGAATTAAGGCAGTACGGTGACATGATATTTCTAGAACGATGCCTTTTGTCGTATTCATTTTAATAATCCTGACTGACTCTAATTAGATGTCAAATTTTTATATTTTCTCATTAACGGGTTCAATTTCTTTTCTAGACATTAAATAAAACCATTTTTAAGTCCGCTGAGTTTCATTGGCTTATTAAAAGCCCGTTTTAGTTGCACATTGCGCCGCTAAATTTAAATATTGCACACATCGTCGCTGCTTTGCGTGGTTTTATAATGGTGTGTGAGGGCGTGTGTTTGTGTGAAATGCCCCCTACCCCTTTTTTCTGTCAGCAGTAGACGAGACACACTTAAGTGCCAGAAGACTTAATACTTGTTTTTGCTGTTTTTCTCAGGCCTCATTTTTTTGGTCCTCCCCTCTTTGAACCTGGCAGTCACAAAGGAACCGCGAACGAGGTGCAGAAAGTCACTCTGATGTTTTAACGCCTACGCAGGGCCTGGGGTTTCACACTACAGCCTGTGCAAGGAAGGCAGCTTCGCTCACAGATGTGTCAGAGTACTCACGAGTGTGTTAGGCATCTCCCGTGTTTATAGTGCGTTCGCTTGTGCTTGGCCTCCTAATAAGTGTGCTAGGCATCCCACAACTGGGCTGGTGTACTAATAACACGTGCCTCCCATGTGTCTTAGGTGATACAAGAGACCTTATGGTAACTCGTAGGTGTGCTAGGAGACTCACAAGGTCCTCGGAAATAGTAGTCAGTTCACAAGCTTGTTGTGCAAGTCATCAGACACTACAGGTGCACTAAGCTACTCAGGAGTCTGGATCCCGTGAGCTGCACACGTTCTGCTGGAAGTCGTTCAGGGTCCGAAGAGCGTCGCTAGACTTAGTTTCACGTGCATTGACAGCTTTTCAGGTTTCCATAGCTAAAGCAAGGACCCTTGACGCACCGTTGTGTTGGTGTGTTAATCAGAATAATTAATTCCAGAGTGTGTTTGCGTAAGGCCCCTCCCCCACGCCTGGCTCTTCTGCTAGAAGAGCTTCTAGCTTTGAGTCAGCCCTGCGGATTATTATGGGTCATGCTTTGTTACCCAGCTGTAGGAACTCCTTGTTTTCAAATAGAGGAGGAGGCAAGAGTGTGTGTGTGTGTGTGTGTGTGTGTGTGTGTGTGTGTGTGTGTGTGTGGGACGGGGGGTTGTTAAGAGCACAAAGCTGTGACGGGGCGTTTTTATGGAGCCTCCTACAGAGGCAAAAGTTACACCAGGATCCCAGAGGGACCAATCCTCGTTTGCTTCCCCCAAGTTTTGTCTTTTTTTAGCGTCTTGGAGCTTCAGAGCTATCCCGCCCTCGAGCTTTCCGCTCTCCTGCTCAATCCTTGGATTTTGACGGGCCTTTTCGGTGTTAGTGGTTTCTTTGGGAATGCGCAAAGCCACAGCGGTTTGGGCGTGTGTATGTATGTGTGTGTGAGTGTGTGTGAGCATGTTTGCTAATTCAGCTAGTCTTCCTTCATTTTATGTTGGTTTATTAGTTTTAATTTAAAAGCACAAAAAATGCTGTTTTCTTTAGAACATGCTGGCAAATCCTGCAGCACGTCCTTGTTAACATAATCAGTGGTCGACTGCGACCGATTCAGAAAACAACTTCATTTTAAGTGATGGTTTGATCAAGCGCATTTTTCCTATTTTCCTCTCCGGACGAACCGCATTTATTTTAGTGCTTTCTTTTCGGGGCAGTTATGAAAGAAAACATTTCCATACGAGTGAAAGGCGGTCGCTACCGTCCGTCTGCTCTGTGACGACGCTGTGATGTCTCCTGCCCTCCGTCTCCTTCCAGCGTCGGCGTCATTTCGATCTTTGTAATCGGGACGTGTCTCGTTTAGGCCCACGCGAGTTCAACAAGGGAGTGTTAATTCTGCGCCGTCTTTCAGCGCCCGCTCGCGACAATGTTTAATCAAGGTAATTAATTCCATGCCTGCGAGTCTCAAAGAAAATCAGTTAAACAAATCGTCTTTTTTTGCACTTATTAAGAGTCGGCGTTGAAGGACACGGTCATTAAGCACCTTTTTCTTCTTCCAAGTCTTTATCAAAGGAGGGAAATTAATTTGAAAGTAGCGAGGGGAGGCAGGTACCTCATCAGCACAATGTTAGAGCCTCGCGGAGTGAGAGAGGGAAGACTTCAGAGGAATTTTCTTACTGAAAGAGGATAAACTTGAGAAGTGAACTTGAGAGGGACAGAGATAAGCTGATAATCAATTATACAATATTTTTGCAATATTTAGTGCGCATACTTCTGACTGGTACAAAGTGCTGGCTCTGGAGACTCCTCCCATAAACGTTGAGTTAGAAACATAATCAACCTCCAACAGTGCTAAATGTTATACGAGACATAATTGATCGGTGGCGTCCTCAGGTTTGGGCCATTACCGTGAAGCTGGCTTTATCTCTAACATTCCATAATGGGGGAGTCTCTTGGAATTTTCTGGACTCTTTTCCTCCCCTCATTGATTAGATAGAGCGGTCACTCCCTACCAGGGGCCTGCGTTCCCGTCCCTGCCCCTCGTCTTCCTGGTGCCCCTTTCTGTCCTTCCTGAGGACCTCTTCTGTTGAATATACAAACCATCAGATTGTCCTTCAGCCTCAATAGTCCTAAAAGTTTCCTAGAAGCTGTTTTTTCTCCAGTCTGCTGAGATTACATTTTAATATCGCAGTCATTTCCAAACAAGAGTTTACCGTACCTTGATTTCGTCCAACGTGAGGAACCTTAGACGGATGTTCTTGCATCGGTTTCCAAACGTGATGCTGTTTATCTCAGCCAAAAGCACTTCATATTTACGCAGGATGCTCCTGAATAGAAAGCATTTAATCTGTAATGTGGACTGAATAGCGTGATGGATAGATGGAAGAATAGATGATTACAAACGATAATTTCTTATGGAAGTGTATTTTTATCGACGGTCTATTTATCCAATTATTCCACATTATTCTCTCCCAACCTGTAGTCAGTTCTCACCTGAGTTTTCATGAAGACTGCCTTTCTTCTCGCACACTTCCTTTCTCTTTCGTAAGAAAGCGTGCTTACATAATAGAAAAACATTTGGCTGCAATTGCCTAACAAATGCAGTAAAATTCAAGGGGGGGGGGAGAATAGGAAAGCTATTTACATATAGTTTAAATTTCCATCTTCCAAATGTCTGTTGCTTTAAATCCACCCAACGTGTGACTTTGCTTCAAAACTGTGCTAATTTACAGTTACAGCCATGTTTGTCTGTGTTTGTGTAACGTAATGGTTGGTTTGTGCTCATTGTAAGCGCTGTATAAATGAATAAAATATTTTATTACAGTTCGGTGGTTAAGTAAGAGAGAGAGAGAGTGTGTGTGTGTGTGTGTGTGTGTGTGTGTGTGTGTGTGTGTGTGTGTGTGTGTGTGTCCGGAAGGTTATTAGTTCAAACTCCAAGACTGGTTGAGGATTACTGTTGGCTCCCAACAAGACCCTTAACCTGAAACTCCTCCCTTTTTTTTGGTTGTTGTTTTTTGCTTGGATAAATACCGAATGAAAGTGATCACTAAAGCAATTCGTCCAAACTAGAATGAGACAAGGGAGGGGGAAATGGGAACCAACTAGGGACGTGGGGGATGAGCATGGATAATACGAGAGGCGCATTCAAGCAGGTCAAGAACAGAGACCGGAGCTGCACTTTGGCTTGAGAGGAAAAAGAGGAGAAAAGGCTCTCCATCTGGGGCTGTAAGACTAAACTGGGGAGTGCAGGAAACTCATGCCGCCCTCCCCCACGGCAGCCCCTTTCATCCAGCTGAGATTTGCGGCGAGGTTTTTTTTTTTTTTCCCATCTCTTTTCTTCCTTCTGTGGCCAGTTCACATGGAAACTTAATTTTCTCAGTCTGGACGAGGGAGGAAGGATAATGCACACTGGAGATGGGGTCAAATATCCAGCCAGAAGGCAAAAGAAGGGGGAAAAAGGGCCCCAGTCAATGGCAGTTAGCACCACGCAAACCTCTATGCAAATGCCACACGGCTGCTTTAGACGTGCATTTAACGTAGGCCGCGTTTAACGTGTGCTCGGGAGGGCCATGCAAAGCACCTGAGCTTTCTGGATTGGGTTAATTAGTACATTTCACCGTGTTTGAATAAAATACAACTTGTGGCAACAACTGCAGCTTGTTTGCAGGCCGAGGAATGTGCCGCTGTATATAGTATAATAATCTTTTTTATCTTCTTATCGTTGTATAGGTTCTGTAGCGCTGCTGCGGCGTTTACACACAGATGGCGAAGGGCTTTTCTTTCATGAATATTTAAAAAGCCACCACAGGGTCCAAGTGGCTTGCTAACTGACGTGTAAAGGCGACTGGTTAAGTGTTAAGGGCATGTGCGGTTTGAATTGAGCCTTCATTAATTAAATTCAGCGTTATCTATATTATGATGATGGACACAATCTTCCAGTATAAGTAACTAACGCTAAAGCACTTGTACTAAGTTTCATTGCGATTATTTCCAATCAAATCCTTTATTTAGCTTCGGGAACCTTCACTCGTGCAGCCTTGAGTGTGAGAGTTCCCTGCTTCAAATGCACCACAAAATGGAGGTGCCTTTTGTTTGGGATGGGGCCCTATGCGCTTAAAAAAAAAAGCGAATGAGCCCAAACCAGTCTCTCGTCATCTCTCTGTGAAGCTACCTGCTGACGTTGACGTACGACAACCGGTCTGGCCTTTAAAACATAAACACACACTTCCACCGTGAGGTAAACGCACATTAGCAGCTTCGCCTCAGAGGCACCTTGGGGCCCCCTTTTCTTCAAGGAGGGCCACGGAGGCAGCTAGGAGATTTCCATAGCCACGCTGGCACTGGTGGCACGCATGCTCTGTCTCGAATGCTAAGGCACATGTACAAAGCATTGTTGCTAGAACATCAGGACGGATCTCAAATGCTTCAACGCCTGAAATCATGATAATTGAGTGTTAATGCGGTGTTGTCTGAAGAGCTGCAGGAATGGGTGTTCGACTCCGAGTGTCTCCTGTGGCTGTGAGATGGTTTACAAATGTAACAAGTGTGTACAAAAATTAAACGAAATCAAATGACTGTGTAAATAAAAAGTATAGTAAAAGTTGTAGTAAGTAGACCTATTTAATGCACTTTAATGTGTACACAGTAGTGTCTAGTTAGCCAAAGGACAGGAAGCTTAGGAGATACATTAATGCATACATTAATACTATGTGTTGGAAGGCCATAATTTATTCCATGAAAAGTGTATAAGATGAATTGTGTTCACTAAAAGTGTTTGCTAAATTAATGATTGATTTCAGACCTCTCGGTGAGTCATGGTCTTTCGCGAGACATTTGGCTCGGCTAAGAACTACGAACTGTGTTTTGTGTGCGCGTGTCTGTGTGTGTGTGTAATGTGGAAGGTTTCACGCTTTCTTTTTAACCACACAAACAGCAGTTTCCCTGCTTCATCACCTCTGCACATGCTCACACTTTAAGTGCACGTTCGGTGTGCCGCTCTGTCAAGTTTGGCTGTTAAACAGGAAAAAACACGATCTCGATTTCAGAAGATGAGCCACGTGCAAACCTGAGATCAGGGACCTCATGTATCATCAGAAGTGAGCAGCGCTAATATTTTGATGCTTTGAGAGAAGGTGAAACCAATATCTTGGTGTGTGTGTGTGTGTGCGTGTGTGTGTGTGAGAGTGCTGGTGTTGCGGATTAGCCCGATCCTCCATTATGGTAGATTAGGTTTAAAGTTTAAGTCTTTTCATCGTGGCCTTCATGTCTGTCAGCGCTAGCATATGAGAGGAGAAAAAACGGCATGAGTCCTAAATAATGAAAAGGCTATTCATGAGGCGGCCGCGCGTTCGTACCCCATTTTACACGGTGCGATTGGACGTCACCCCACCCTCCTCCATATTGTATGAAATATTGATAAAACTGAGGATGGTATGAGTCTGGCTAGCAGCGTGCCTAGTACAATATAAATATCAATAGCCCTTTCTCTCTGTCCTGGCGCTCTTTGTGCCTTTCAATTTCAGCCCTATCTGCCAGCAGTGCTCACACTGATATGGCCCATTACACACTCGCTTTTCTGAAGCAACCCAGGAACAGATGACTGCGGGAAAACGGGTGGAGAGAAAAATAAAGGCAGAGGGAGGGTAAGAGGGTGAGCGAGAAAACAATCAAACTGACACATGAAAGGTGGAGTAAATAACTAGCAAGTGGAGAGGGCGAGTGTGGATGTAGGGAAAGACAGAAAGAGACACCTCATTAGTCTTGGAGGCCTCCTTGACTTTGGGGCTGGGGGGCTGACAGTCAACACGTCAGGGCAGCAGACATGCAGAGAGGGGGCTCCCCCTGTTCTCTGTCCTCCACCCACTCTCACACATACTCACACCTCCCCCTGGCTCTCCAGCTTGATTAATATAGGCAGCAGCCATGGGGCTATACGTCTGGACACACACACAACCCCGAACATCCCCGTTCCCCTTGCAACTTCCCTACAATTCCTCTTACCCCTCCTTTCCCAAATCGACAGGCAGACAGAGTGGAGCAATTCATCACATCAGCGACAGCCAGCAATCCCTCGGAATCGGACTCCTGCTCTCTTCCGAAAAAACGGCAGCTATAATAGGTTTAGCCAGCTGTGTTGCACGGAAGGAGCGATAATCAATTGACTCGCTCTGTGCTTGGTGTCTTCATCTATATTGAACCAACGTAGCATCCATTTCCATTGTTTTTGCCTCAGATGGATGTGTAGCAGCAGTCATCTTCCTTCACCTGACTTGACTGGCACCAGAGTCATGTGTAAAGGAGAAAACAATGCTCCAAATGCACCATGCCGTTGTATAGGCCAGTGGTGGGGCAGGGGTGTTCTAAAAACGGGATTGTGTTCCTGGTCATGGTGTAACAGGATCAGAGCATGGGGGCAGCCATTGGGCGATTATAGGAAAGAGAGTGCATGAAGAGAACGACAGAGGACAGAGTTCTTCAGTAAAGCCCTTTCGTACTTTCCCAGCATGGGCGCTTGGAAATAAAAGGGTTCCTCAAGAGTTCTTTGGATTGATTCTTTGCTTCTTTCTTCCTAATGGTGTGCTGTGTGGAACGTGCAGTGTTGTTTTACTTGAGAGTCGACTGAAGAACCTTTTAGGATGCTATTTGTAATCTTGGGGTCATTAAAATGAACCATGTGAGTCATGCATCATTGCATAAAGTGTTAAATTCGAGAAGAAGAGAGATGTCCAATGTATCAAGTGCTTGCTATTCAGGAAGCTTCTTACTGATATATGTTACTGATAGTATTTTGTACAGTCCGGCATTTATGAGCTTTATGATCTTTGCCATGACCGATTCAAAGGCAGCGTATCAAGGCCATGTTGTGAATAAGGTCTCTAGTCTGACTTTGATTTAAGGTTCTCCAAAGGAATGTCCAAAGTTTTGCTAAAAAGTTTTGGAGCGAAAAAAAAATCAAGTTTGCTTTGAGTTTTCTGTTTTGTCTACTACATTTTAAATTCTAATCATTGCCTGGTCTAATTTCTCTTCAGAACTAGGAAGCAATAAGCAATTTTTTTTTATGCTGTGGCAGCACAAAAAGAAGCGGCGCCCGGCGTCAAAGCGTTGAAAGTGCACCGGCTTATCTTAAAGATAAAAACAAGCCCGCTACAGTGGCGTTAAGGCACAGCCCATGAAAGCCACAATTAAACATTATCTGATCTGATTCCTTCAGTAAGTCTCATCAGCCCTAGAGGGTTTTTTCTTCTATATGTAACAAAGGTCTTTCAGTTAAATTTTGAAAGACAAGATATATCCAGAGGCAAAAAAAAAAAAAAAGAAAAAAGCTGCTTGAGTTTGCAGTAAGGCAAGAAGCGCAGAGCTGCTTTATACAAATGCAGATCATGCCATTAATGCCTCTTGTAAAGCGAAGCACTAGTCCTCTTGTTTCCATAGCCTTATGAAGACTTAATTTACGCAAGCGTACACCCTGACACTGACTGCGCAGATTGTCATGGTGGCCGCAGTTTAATGTTTGCTTCTTCACAAAGCTTATTACCATTCTAAAGATATTACACAGTAATGGATGTGTTCGGAGCCGACTGACCTGCGCCTGCTGCACAATTTGTTTTCATCAGCCTGTAAATGGTGGATCATTGTGGCTGTGACAGGAAAGCACAAAGGCTTCCTAATGAAAGCCAGCATCCCTGGCCATGTCTCATCACTGTGCGTGCTCTCTGCAGTCTGGAAACAGGTGTGCTCTTGCTTCCAAGGTTTCATTTAGAGAGTGATTTAAAGGAATATTCATGACCACTATCTTTCATCGTAGGCTTTTTCTTATAGGAAAAGAGGGAGCGAGGGAGATTGGGGAAGGGGGGTTGTGGTGAAGAGAAGGTGGGGAGAGAGCAAATCAGCAGGTGATTGAAGAGGCCTTTTTGGGATAATTCATTTTGATTGGAACCTTGCTCTCTCATTACTATTCTGGGTCCAACATAGAGAAGGGCCTTAACCATGTGATCCTTGCCATTAAAAGTTGTCCAGCTCGCATCTTCTCCCTGTTCACGCTTCAGCTGCAGGGTCCGAAAGTCGAATCGTAACCAATTTGAAACATTCCAGCAGATGTACTTACTAACAGTACCATCATGTTTGCTAGGGGACATCGAGAGGTCAAAGGCAGCTACGAGTCATAGTTTCACACGTCCCTGAGCACTTTTACAAACAAGAACTGCATCAGCCATCGTGTTGAATCATATTTTTACCCAGTGGGTGTTTGCTGCATGTGGTTTCCATGAAAAGCGGCGCCTGCACAGGAAGTCAGCCTCATAATTCTTTTTCTTACAGCAACAAGCGCTTCCTCTGCGGTCTCCTTTCTGCTCTTCACCTGTGTCATACTTTCTTTCAGATGATTCAGTTGCTTTTATTCTGTTCCATGATCAGCCACTCTTATAAGATAGAGGGGATATAAAATATTCTGAAGTCTGTTGTCATTCTTACGGACTTCAGCATATGATCTCCATATAGGTGTAGCCAAAAACGATGAACAGCAAAGCCATATAGATGATATATAAGGTGAACGTGGTTAGCAGCACCTGGCTTAGCTATTCATTCAGCATTCGGAATGACTAACATGTCATGAACACTAGGCTCCATTGTGTGAGCCAAGCGAGTTCCAGGATGGCATGTAAATTGAGGAGGTTGGAGCTTAACAGATTATTACACAAGTGCCGTGCTGGGAACTCCCCGACCAGCCCCGAGTAAACTATGTCATCAGAACCCTTCAACTGACATGTCCGTACCTCAGACCCCAACGTCCTTACCAAAGGTCTCTCTGCAGCCCCGGGGTGCTGAAACAGTCCTTAGGGAAGGCAATAAGCTATTGGTTCACTTCCTCTCATGTTGTTACAGAATTGCAAACCAAGCTAGGAGATGAAAAGAGTGATGCCAGCTGAAGATCTTATTTCAGTTTTTCCTGTCTGGAGCATAAGCTCTTCTATACTTGTGTGTGTGTGTTGCTGGGGTTTTCCCCCTCCTTTCCCTCGGGTGCTCCTGTCTCATACAGTTCAGCCCAATTCAAACATGGTGCATGTGTCATAAACACACACCCCGGCTTTGAAGCCAGAAGAATGGCACAATAGATGACTGGCCCTCCATTCGCCTCTGTTGACAACCTAGAAGCCCCTTTGTGCTCCACGAGCTTTATGCTCATGTTCAAAGCTTGCTCTTCACTCCACTTAGGAAGGATTGTGTTCCAGTGTGTTGGCTGAATGCAGGCCTGGTTCAGAGATAATTATCTTTGATATTCCTTTGCAAGATGTCGTGCTTGACAGTAGAGTATTGTTTTGCCAATTTTTGTATTGATGAGATCCTATGAAATACACTTTCTGGGCATTTTGCTGGAACTCCCGAGACTATTTGTGAATTGTTCCTATCAAGGTTCTTACTAGCTAGATTACCTCACTGACAAGCACACGCGGACACCTCAAGACTTGTTATTGAAAAAATGTTATTTCTGTTCAGCTCTCTCAGTGATGAGACAGAAAAGTCCCCCTCCCCGTGCCTCTATTAACGCCTCTTTCCCAAACCTCGGTCTCTGCATTATTAACGAGGTCTCTCCCAATTAAGATGGATGAGCCTGCTCTTTAGGGTATTTGTTCAGGTAAGATCTCTGATTAGCATATCTGATAGATCTGCCTTCTCATGCTGATTAAACCCTTTCCTCGTCCTGGGGCAACTTAAAAAGAAAGAGCCTTGTAAATGAGGAACATCTACCCCCGTGTGTAGACACACGCAAACACATACAGGGAACTGAGGAATATTGAAAATACCGTATCCCATTTTTGCATATCCTGTTTAGATAATCAGGTTAAGGATCCGAGGTGGTGCTTATGGTTTCTAAGGTCAAATTACGGAAAAACCCTTCAAAGAAACCTGACTAAAATCCTTAACACAAACTGCTGCCTCGAGCGGGCATTCAAGGACACGCAAACAGCACCCAAACCAAGATTGATGTCCACGTCCCGCAGGAACAGAGCTCAATGCTGCGCCTATAACTCAAACTCTGTCCACATAATCAGAGACCAGATCGAGACTAATGGTCCGTGCGGTCCAACTGAGCCTCACTACTGATGGATGTACTTTACTGCACTTAGCACAGTGGAGACTAACGGTTAAAGAAAATAAACTTTGGATGAATATGGATTGTGGATTAGGTTCTCAGGGAGAAATTAATCCTTATCATATGCCAGGACAACAGAAATTCTTCACTGCCAGTATAATTATCACATGACAGTCTATGGATGTGTATACTGCTGTGTATAGTCATGTTGATGGGTCCTGTCTGGGACTTTTAAGCTCTTACCGTGGTTGCAGATAACCTACAGCAGCTAGATACAGACAACAGCGTCATCCTGTACTAGCTTCCCAATTTCTGATTTAGGATCAGCTTTTATCTTATTCAACAGGAAGGTGTACCCCTTTTGTCTTGACCAACTTGTAAAGGAAAAAGGCAAGTTTTTCATTTAGGGATCTTGTTTTTTTTCTGTTTTGTTCGGACACCCTTGGTGTGTTTGGTGTCTGACTGACAACTTTGGTGTTGATGGAAACCTAGCTCAGCGTGTCTTAGGGCGGAACAATGCCATCCTGCTAGGATTCATCCAAGGGGATTATATTAGGCAGAGGTTCTTTCCTTTCTTCCTCTGAAAATACTTGCTCTCCTCTTCCGTCTTATCTGCTGCTTTCTTTTTCAGTCCCGTCTTTCTTTGCGACATGCTGCGTCTGCTTCCCATGTAGACGCTATTTGATGTCCGCGCTCACCCTGTCCCCTGGAGAGACTCGCTCACACCTCCAACTCCTCTCCTAATTGAATTGCCCTCACCTTCAGAGAGACATCAGACTCATACTCACTCTCTCTCTCTCTCTCTCTCTCTCTCGCTCTCTCTCTCGCTCTCTCTGCTACAATAGTAAATCCTGTAGTTTGGATTGTTGCCCAGTTTTCTCCATTGATGTCTTCCTCCCTCCTCCTTCCTCTTGCTTGCACACGCACACACACTCCAACTCGAAGTCCAAACACTCCTCTTTTTGTTGCCTTGGTGAGGGAGGCGGCGAGCCCGTGGAATTTGAGTAATGCATTCCACTGGACCGCCTTACGCACAGTTACATACACAGGCTTCCTGCTGTCTCCCCAGTGCCATGGCAGTGGTGCGTGGGTCATTATGTTTGGCACGTGGCCCTTTGTAGGGGGCATCCCGGGACCCTGTCTCAACACGCATTGCCATGGGTATCAAGCAAAACTCAAGCGTAACCATTGCTCCCTCCCTAACCATGACTTCCCAAGACTTGTGCAAGATCAGCATCACAAATAGACCCATCTCTGCATTCCATTGTTCTTTCCCATAGTGGTTTATGGTATTTTTACCCGCAGCATTGAAAAAAAAAAAAAAAGATTCCTCAGAGCGGAAATGATCATGATTAGAAATATGAGTTGGAGCGGAGGCGGGCACTGACGCAAATATGAAAACAAAAGCCACTGTGAGGTTACTGAGAGTGCATCTGTTTAACTCACGAGTTTATTACTAAGTGGTAAGGAGCATATTATACCATTTTGTAATTCCTCCTTCCTTTCTCTTTAGCCACATTAACTAACTTGGCATACAGAGTGGTGAAGGTGGAGGCTGGCCATTGTAGGTTGTAGTGATGCTAGTGACAAAGTAGCTAGCTTAAATTTCTTTTTTCCACATTTGATATTAGTTGCTTTTATTTTATAATTGATATCTCCGTTAATGTTAGTGCAGAGTAGTCTGGTAACATAGCTCACTTTGTTTTAATCGCTTGTCTTTCTAAACCATGACTGCCATGGGAAAATATTTTGGTCAAGCTCCTACATAGAAGAATTCACATCTTTCCCAAGAGGAAGATATGTCAAGACATTTAATCTGCCCTTGTGCAGGGTAGGCATAGTGTTGTGGAGATTCTGGAATGTTCTGCTGTCTAAGAGATTGTTTTTGCTTCCTCAGTTTACCTCAGCAATTAAAGGTGCCTTTCACAGCTCCTGTTTTCCATTATCGCAAAAAGTTCTGGCTGTAGCAGAATTCCAAAGAGAGTGTATTACATGGTTTTGTGTGTGTGTGCGTGTGTGTGTGTGTGTGCAGTGTCCGTGCACTCCTCTACTTCACGGTAACAGGAAGCCCTGCAGCCCAGCCCTTCAGAGCACTTCAGCTCAGGGTGTGTAGAATTCCATCCTCCCTCACGGCACACGAGCTAATGGGCCAGCCTCGTCTGTGTGAAAGTGTGTGAGTGTGTGTTTGTTGCTGCTGGACTGCCCAATGTTTGCCTTAAGGTCTGCCAGGCCCTGCTGAGTCCTCTAATCCCAGGCAGGGAAAAGCATGCACGCACACCACACACAAACACATACACACACACACACACCAAACACACCACACACACTCCACTTTCCCCTGGCAGAGCAGGCCAATGAGGGGCGTCAGGCTTCTCCTTCACGACTGAATGAAAGCGCAATGTTATTCTCTCCCTCTTCCTATATGTAAGGTACCTGGCATGTTAGCCCTCTCCACACTCGTCGTGCCAGGCAAGGCAGGGGCCAGCTGGCATTGCTCAGGCTTTTGTTTTCCTGCTTTTCTGCTCCGTGCCAAGTTTTGGCTTTGGGATGCCGACGACCTTGATGTGGAGAGTGAAATTTGTTGAGCTGACTACTTGCCGTTGCTGTCGTGGATCGCCGCACCAGCTGTTTTGGTGCATTCTTGCAATCTCACTATTTATATTTTCCATCCACACACACAGTGTGCCAGTGTGGAGTGGATTTCCAAAAAGTCGTTGTTTTTCAGAGTACAACACAGGATGACGTAATCAAAAAAGAGCCAGTCGGTCACCTGGAAATACCTTGAAACATCATTATTTTCCTGAAAGAAATCTTTTCATCACCTTTTATTGCATTCACTTGAACAATGCGCCAACTATTTCCACCTCCAGTGCCAAGCATTTTCATATGTGCATAAGTTTAATTAGCATAAGAACAGATGGCTGAGAACCCCACAAGTGACTGTCCTATATTATTCCCCCTGGAGGTAATGGGGTCATCCTGTTCAAAGGTTCTTACAGGTTCATCAGCCACCTTCCACTCTGTCTCTTCTTTCCTTGTCCTTCACAGCTGGCTTTGAGTCGAGAGCGTGAATATTCATGCCGCCGTCCCTGCTTACTAAAAGCATTGCTTAAATCTGCATAATTTGGCTTTAAGTGACTTTCAGATGGCCTTTTCCTTTTGACACTCGACAGAGAAGGAGCTGTACTTGGTAATCAAGCTGCCATTGTAAGGCAGGCCCTCGCCGTCCAAAAGCTCCTCGAAACGCTGAGGCCGAAGGCTGCTTTTAAACCTTGTGGATGAGTGTCCAGGCACTTAAAGCAGCTGCAGCCTCATAAAGCTTAAACGAGGTGTAATTGTGCATTGTAGGGAGTGCAAGGTTGTTGGACTGCATTGTGTGCTTTCACAGTTGCCACACTGTAACCTTTTGTCTGTCGCTATAAACGCACGTCTTTTGATTCTTGTACAAAGATCCATTCCCAGTTCAGTGGTACTTACAAAGATTTGCCATTTTTGATGTCTTCTAGTGTTTTTTAGTTTGTTTGAACTCTGATTGGTCAGGGACGATGAATCATCCTATTCAAAAGAGAGCCAGCCTTCTTAAAGATGTGACCTTGTGGGTCCCTCTTGGCTTGCCGTAGAGAAGAGCTGTTATTGGTGAGCTGTTCTTTGGAGAGCTCCAGGGCCGCTTGAATGAATGGCTGCTTGGCAAAAGGCCTTTCTTTGTGCACAGAACCCAGCGAAGGCGCATTGTGTAGCATTGTTTACAGAGCATTTCCCATTCTTCTGTATGCATGCACATGTGTGCGTGTGAATGCACAACTCAAAGAAGTCGTCGCTGTAATAAGGTGTTTCTTTTAGAAGCCTTTCTCAGTGGCTTTAGTTTTAGAAATGGGCCTGACCAGGTTATCAGTCAGCACTTTCAGAAATTCCCTTTGGTCTTAATGTTTTACTGCGGCACCTCACTGTGGTTACACACATGGTTGGCAGGAAAGAAAAAGGTCAGTAAGCTGTGACAATGAAACCCCTTAATGAATAGATTTCCTTCTTCAGTGCGCCGGCGCAGAGATGACATCAGCTATTATGGCCGATGCACAGCGGACCATCTGCACACATGCATTCGGGTGTTACGAAGCAGCTTTGTCTTGCTCTGCTGACTTTATTAGATGAGAGAGGCATGCCAATTATGGGGGCTTGGGCCAAATTTAGGGTTTTATTAAAACTCTGCAAGGGTGGGGCTGTTGTGGCGGTGATGATGTGTCTGAAGAGTGCATGCGTCTCTGATGATGTGTCTGAAAGGGAGGGACGCTCCAAAAAGGACACATATGTTTCATAATCAGTCTGAGTCTTTGTTCTACTTTTGCTTGCATTGGTTGGAATGTGACAAGAAATGGCCTAGGGCAGAAACTGATTACAAGAAACTGCTTTCAGAGCATGTGATGATTCCAGTCGAACAAGGACCTCTTTGTGAGCATGTATCCAGCTCAGTACTCATCTCCTTGCACCATTAACTTTGCCCATAAAGCCTCTGAGGTAGAAGCTTTTGTCAACAAAAAGCTGCAGTCATCAAAATGGATCTAGGCTGTTCGTAGATGATGGGCTTCTCACTGGCATTAGGTAAAGGCCATTATCAAATTTTCACATAGCAACGAGTGATTGATTTACCACAGTTTACAATATTACCCTGATATTGTATTTTTTTTACCAGATTTCTGGCATCATGTGTTTTCACTGTACTCCTTCAGCTAACAGAGGGTTAGAACATTTTCCTCAAACTAACATTGGGAACATGTGGATTCCAGAACATCCAATTTTTTTTTCAGGTGCTCCAAGAGATATTTGATCTAACATTTATAAACGTTCCTACCACCTTACCAACACTGTATGATTTAGGCTTTATTACAGGTTTGTTTTTTGTAATGTTAAAGCCTAACCTTTGTAGACAGTTCTCATACAAAAACTTTGTTAGCTTGGCTCATTTAAAAATAGGACCTTTAGAAGATCTTATGCTGCTGCCCAAATGGGAGAGACTTTATCTCATCAGGAGTGGTGTTTGCGCAGCTTGAACTACAAAAATCTGCAACAAGACATTGAATACTGTGATGCGTTCTCCGGTCGAATTTGTCTCACCCTATCTGGCATCAGTGTCATTGCCATCCTCTTGTCCTCTCCTCCAGGCCCCTGCTTCCAAGCTGACGCCTGCTCACTGCTGTTGGCCCTTTTGCAATCGACAATAGCGAGCCAGATCCCAGCCCGAGGCCTAGACGGCCCCGCAGAGACAAAAATAGGAGGGTGGGAACCCAGAGAACAGCGGGACTGGGGCAAATAAAGCAGGTCAGGGACAGATTAAGGGAGCATGGAGGACAACGCAGGGGTTGGATGGCACTGCTGTAGGAGGGAGAGAGAAGAAGGGAGGGAGGGCACAGACAATAGAGAAGCTTGAGAAGTTTGGAACAGAAAGGAAGGGGGGATGAGATTTGGTAATTAGAGATGAGGCCATCAGCTGACTAGGGAAGCAAAGCACACCTTCAGGGTCTCAACAGGGCTGTGCATGCTCGCTTTGTGTGCCTGCTTTCCCCAACACCCCCCTTCTCCAGCCATATCTTTTTGTTGTCCTTGTTCGTATGTTTAGCTTGGGTTGATGAGCATTTTATGCACAGAGGAGCTGATTGACAATGCTGTTGTCATCATAGCAGCCAAGATGGTCCACTTCCCTCACACTGCTCCCTGACTTCGGCATCACGTGTGTGCTCAGACAAGGGGAGGGAGAGCAGGAGACAATAGTTAACTTTCAGAAAGTCGTTAGCAAATGTTTGGACAAGCCCTGGGCACATATTGACTTTTTCTAACCTTGTAGATGTAAAGTTAAAGTACACAACGTTGTACAGGCTTCTAGGTGTTTCTGAGGCGGTGTTTATGCTCGGGTGCCTGTTTTACAGCTGCGGGGCAGGCTGAAGTCCAAGGTGCTTGTAGGAAACAGTTGGAATGCAGTGGGAGTGGATCAGCTCAAAGATGTTCATGTTAGCTAGCATAGTGAAAGAGAGAGAACCAGGCTTGCTAAGAAAGTGCAAACCTTTGCAAAGGTACTTGAAAGCTATGATACTAGATGGAGGCTTTTTGTGTTGTACAATGTTAGAAAAAAGAGTTTTAACATTATAAAGGGAATATAACTTTAAAGGGAATCTTTTCTGTAGTGCGACTGGCTGTGCAGAATGAGTGAGCCTCTGAAGCTCGCTCCAAAGGCCCGTTGTGTCTTCACACTGCTGCTTGCAGGCAAGCAGATGGTTTGTACGCGATCACATATTAATACCGGCTCTGTTTGGGGGGAAATGAGCAGCAAAAGGCCAACATGTCATAAAGATAAGGAAGCCATGCTGGACAGACGCATCACTGCGGACCTAGGATGCACACCCAGTGATAGCAGCGGTCATTTATGGACCAAATGAACCACATTAGGGCATAAACACAAGCAATAACCTTTAGGACCTGTCAGGTATTTTTGCAAAAGTGAGACACCCTGTGGCTGGAAAATAGGTGGTGGTCCGTTTCTGGAGTAAATGCATGAGCAGACTGGATGACCAGGCCACTTCCTGGATGTCCTTGTTCCATTCCATTTGTATGCCGTCAGTTGTCACGTATAAATCAGGGGAGTGTTTGGAGCATCCTTTAACTGTGTCTGTCTAAAAAGAAGTAGATCTCAAGGTGTCACTAGGCAGGAACTTAATTAGCCACGCTCTGCACCAGGCATCCTATTTCCCATTTCAAAGACCCAGGGTTAGCACACTGTGTAAAGGGCCTGGATGCATATTCAGTGCCCTTTGAGCGCCGACGCAAGAAGACCTTGAGACAGAAATACAATGAAAGGATATCCTCCCCCCTTTTTTCCATGGTTTCTGCATGGTTTCGGTTCAAGAGCGTCCGCTTTTATCTGCACTGGGACATCCGTTCCTTCTTACGGCCTGCACGATTCATCTCCCCACAACCACCCTTCCATATTCCATATTCATCTTCTCCCCATGTCTCCTTTCATTTCAGGACTCTCGAACCCTCGGCAGGTTAATTAGCAACCAGATAATAAAAGCTCTTCAGCCAGGCTGGTTGTGCATCCAGTGCTAGATGTATTTTGGGACACCATTATTTGCTGTGTAATTACATCTTTCGTTTCACTCTCAGTTACAGTGCATGCATGGTCTGAGTTCGACACCAGTGGCTGAAAGCAAGGCCGCTTAAGGCCCACGGATCAGAAATCAATTGCGGGTGATCATGACAAATGAGGCGCAAGGCCTGGCGTACGGGAGCCGTCATGAACAAATCAGCCTTTTATCCAAGCGGCCATCGGGGCCCAGCTCTGGCCTCAATGAGTGGCTTTGTGCATATGCGTGTCTGTTGTGTGGAGATAGATAGGTGGAGCGGGCAGTAGGGGGTGTGTGTGCAGTGTTAACCATATTGCTGCTGGGACAGATGGGAGGTGGAGTAGAGGCAAAGGGAGGGGTCTGTCGGGTTAGAGGAGGGGCCTCAAAGTCCTTCCTGTTAAGTCTTTGTGGCTTTAAGGGAGCAGGACTAGGTTGCCATTGGCTGATCTGTTTCTGCGTGGGTGTCTTTGAAGGCCGGCAGATGGTGCCAAGGGAGTGTGTAGTGTGGATCTCCTTTCTTGTCCTCTCCTGTTTCCCAATGAGCGCCGCTGACTGCAGTCAGCCCCCACAATCCCCCCTACAAACAGATGGCCAACAGTGCGGCCTGCTATAAGCAACTCTGTTAGCGGTGAGAATTAGCAGCCAGTGCCAATAGATTAATTATGATTGTTAGAAACGCACACACCGGGTCTGACCAGGACGCCATGAGCATTCAGTGCAGTAACAGTTGTAATATGTTGTTAAAAAAACATTATGATATTTCTGATATTATGATGCTCTGATATTTAGGTTTGTTAATAAAATTTAACTTATTTTAATCTTGTCTACAAAATGTCCAATCAGCTAAACATCCAGTCAGCTGTTTGATGCAGTGAGTAGCTTGGTCTTGAATAGATTTGTTGGATAATAATTGTGGCTCGGAGAGAATTAGCTTGAGGCTGGATTACACTGTTGTAGTCTCATAGCTTATTGCTGCAGCGTGGCATGGAGATTAGATCCAGGCTCTGGGTGGGAAGGGGAGGGGGATTCTCCTAATGATTGTTTTGTCTTCATTCCTATAAGATTTGTATTTTGTATGCAACAAAGTGCATCTGATTCAGTTTAGCTTCCCCTGATTGGGCTGTTTACTAAGCATTGGCGTCATCTCATTTAGAATCAGCCTTGTGTATCTTAAACAAGCCAGTCAAGTGGGCTGAATGCCTGTCCATGAAGTTGGTTTTGTGTGTGTGTGTGTGTGTGTGTGAGAGAGAGAGAGAGAGAGAGAGAGAGAGAGAGAGAGAGCACAATGACCCACATTAACTGGAGCAGTGTCATTATTCCTCCAGGCTGACACTGCATGGCTTATTGTGATCAACACTGGCATTCCATCTGCTTAGGACATCTTCCCTGTTTCCATCTCTCTGTCTGTTTCTCCCTCTCCTTTGTCTGATCCGTGCCCGAGGCCTCCTCTCAGCCAGGTACCGAATGATCAGAAAGACCTGGTAGAGGAAGCAGCCAATATACACACACATACATGCATGCATGCATGCATATGCACACACACACACACACACACACACACACACACACACACACACACACACACACAGGGCCTCAGGGGTCAGTGTGAAAAGAGCAGTCGTGGAGAGGATGGTAGTGAAGCATGTACTACTGCAAAGCAACAAAGGCTTGTATTGAAAGGAGAAGGAGGACCTTTAACATCATCTACATCAGGCCCCGCCCCCTCATGTCACACGAGCCAATGAGGAACGGTTACAATCGCATACAAGATTTGAATGAAGTCCTTTAAATTTTATGTATATGTAACAGTTGGGTTTATTTTTTTTTTTATTTGTAGGTTGCCCTTAGCAATGTTATCATTAATCCGTCAGTCCCATTGAAAGAGGTGTGGCCTCTGTGCATCAGTCCCATTGAAAGAGGTGTGGCCTTTATACTTCACTCTGAAGTGTGTATGGCTTTAGTGTCTTGATCTCTGAGAAGTACTTAGTGGCAATGAATTGTGTTAAACTAGCATANCTGGTTGTTAGAGGGTATTGAAACTTGACAGCGATATGACACAACTTGACTGTGTGTGTGTGTGTGTGTGTGTGTGTGTGTGTGTGGTGCAGTGCTGTAAGATTGGTGGAGAATATTGTCCACCGTGTTGAGGAGGCTAGTAACAGGCACAAGGGCTCCTGCCGTGTTGCAGGTCTCCCAAGACTCCCTGTGGCTTGTTTTGCAGTATCACAGTCTCTCTGTCTCTCTCTCTCTCACACACACACACACACACACACACACACACACACACACAGTCTCAATTTCATTCTCCTTGCCATCCTCCTGTCGCTCTAGCTCTTTCTTGGTCTCATTTTTTTTGCCTCCTCCTGGGCAGATGAGAAGTCCTGAGTCACCCTCGGCGTATCTGATAAAGAGCAATTTAGCGGAATGGAGTCAGCAAGGACAGCGCGAGGAGGAGGAGGCAGGCAGGAGAATGACTCTTCTTAGAGCACTTTCCTTGCTCTCAGCCTTCAGATTTACAGCGTTTCAGTGAGCCATAATAATGCGCCAGTATTGTTGGTGTAACAGACTGTGCTATACTCTGATTGTGGTGGAGCTCTGTGTTCATGGGATTGAGGTGTGGGTGTTAGTCGGTGATCTACCAAACGAACTTACAGCCATGACATGTTGTGCAACTGCAATCTGAGCATTTCAAAAGTTTAAGGTTTTAAAACGGTTATTGTACTTCACAGACACTTGAAATTGTCCTTGCGTCTCATCTGGGAAGACACCCTTTGCTCCAGTGTTTTAATTTTTGTATTCTTTGCTAGCTCACAAGATAAAATTGTATGTCCATATATGTACAAATTTGAAGGCGAGGTGTTTCAATCTAAGTTCGTGTCTAGGTATTCATCCAGCAAGCTTGCTGTACAACGCCTACAACAGAGTTAGCAAAAGGATACCATTATGTGCCTGCTTTTATTTCATTCTAGCTCTCTCTTTCTTAGCAATAGCTTCTCTGTTCTTCTCAGCACAGCACGGAGGCCACACAAGGCTTAAATGTTCATGCATTAGACTGAAAGAAATGCCCAGGTCCGTAAAAACCACCTTCTGCTCTCGTCTCATGCGTCTTTGTTTCCGCTCAGTTCTGCTTTGAAGCGAGGCTAGCCCCTCTCCTTTTTAGCCTTTTATCAAACTGGAAACAGACATCACCATAAACTCGCTTTAATCAGGTGCCTCAGCGCTTGCTGGCTCTGCCTGAAAGTGCTCGGCAGTAAATTGGACGTCGGATTTGTTTTCTGAAAAATCTCAAGGAGGGGTGGGGCGGGGGAGGACGCCTGCTTAGGAGAACTCATCTGGAAAAGCCTTTTGTGGGATTTGGCACAGCTAAAGACAGCTTTGCTAGGTCTAGTTAGACGTCGTCCTAAACCGAGACTTGATGTTGGCGCACACAATATGTCAACTTGTGGGCGCGCACAGGGAATGTGCATGAGCATGCTTTTGTGTATATATAGGATATGATTTAGGTCCGTTCATATTTCTTTGGCTTCTTTGGATGTGTAATGTTTTGGTTCATGCACAAATACTATAGTTTCCAAAATGTCTGCTTCTGACACTATACTGAAATCATTATGTAGCATTGTTTAATGCTGAAACCTTGCTGCTTTATTTGTAAGATGCCTGATGCTAATGATAATTTATGCTTGCACAGATATTAGCTGTTCAGTAACGTATCTACAGGTTTCAATAAGGTCAGAATTCAGGAAGGTTCAGAAACCTTAATATTGTTAGCAAGAAAGATTTACCACATAAGGAGCTAAACTAGCATCATTTCTGTAGATACTGTAGATATTGCTATCACCTAGATAAGATTAGAGCCTATACCATGTTTTACAGGGTGGATTTTGGCTTGATGTTCCAGTAATCCACCCCTTGTGTTGATAGACCAGTCTGGGTTGCCATGGTGTAGTGTTAGGGTTAGAGTTGATACTATAATCCTCATCGTAGCACCCCCATTGTCCATGCCCCAATCATTAATATTTCAGCATTCGTCGAAGCCTGGACACAAGCTGTCCCATTAGCTACCCGTATACCCTTTCCTTCCCTCCTCTACCCCTCAGTCTTAAGCATATCTGCCCCACATTTTAACCCCCATATCCTTGGGGACATATGAGGGCAAGACTTAGCAGCACCCCTACCCATGAGCCCCAGCATTACAGAGTGTGTTAAAAGTCCAATACACTCTCCCCAAGGATGAATTCATGACCCTGGCCCATGGGGAGATGGAGGTCAAAGGTTGCAGAGGATCTATTTTCCTCTTGTCTTACCAGGACATGCGTGTCTCTGAGCTCTCTTGGGATTTTTTTTCTTTCTGTTTTTTTTTCTGAGAGGATTGGATGACCTTAATCCATTACTGTGTAAGATCAGTGCAGCCTGGGTGGTGGTTTAGTAACTGCTGGATCCCCCTCCCACCCCCCAAACAGGCAGGGGTTCGGTGACCGCATACAGTGCACCCGGGACTTTAAAGCTGAAGTTTGGAATGTTTTAAACGTGTGTCTAAACCAGTTATATATTAAAATCCAGTAACTTTCAGAATTATGGTTAAATTTTTATGGCCCTGAAATGAACTCCACCTGCAAAGGTATAAAAGGGCTGTAAACATTACAGACTGCTTCTTTAATCCTGACTACTTTTTGGCTCATGAAATTATTTGTCTATTTAAAAATGCTGTGTACCTTTACATCTTAAATGGGTCGTACGTAACGTAAGAAAATTGAACGTTAGAGAACGATCGAACAGTGGTCTTTGACGTTGTCATAGAAATAAAGTGTTTTTTTTTTCTCGATCCAGATATAGTTAACGACACTAACACTCTTTTATCCCTCTCTCTGTCTCCCTCCAGGTTTCCACCTTAGCGGAACGGTAACAGAACCGGCCACACACTCAGAGCCCGAGGTGACGCACCGTGTGGCCATCAGCTTCGACCGCTGCAAGATCACGTCAGTGACATGCGGCTGCGGCAACCGCGACATCTTCTACTGCGCCCACGTGGTGGCCCTGTCGCTGTACCGCATCCGGCGGGCTGAGCAGGTGAAGCTGCGGCTGCCCATCTCCGAGACGCTCTTCCAGATGAACCGGGACCAGCTGCAGAAACTCGTGCAGTATCTGATCACGGCGCACCACACCGAAGTGCTGCCCACGGCGCAGAAACTCGCCGACGAGATCCTGTCCTCCAACTCGGAGATTAACCAAGTGCACGGTAAGGATCGCGCCATTTACAAATTCAAATCGACTTTACTGGCATTACGAAGTTCCATCATTACCACTTTCAGATGTGGATTTTTTTGCCTTCGAGTACGTAAATATTATGAAAATCGGAATACCATTTGAATAGTGAAATTTGTTCTGACAGTATTTACACATTCAAAGCAGTTTCGCTGGCTAAACAGTAAAGCATTTCAACCAGTAGGTAAAACACACACATTTCAAGCCTCGTTTTAACATATGTACCCACTTTCCAAGTTGAGCTGTGGTATCTGCCTTACATCATCTTTTAACGATCAGCTAGAGCTCTTCCCAGCGACTCGCCAGGAGCTACAGTCTGAGTGGAGAATCTAGGAAATGGGATGCAGCCTGCCAGGAATCAGGTCATGTGACCGATTCTGTTCAGAAGTGTCTTTTAAGTGTTTGCTCATAACTCGTAACCGTTTCGTTTTAAGACCCTATCGGGGAGCCGTGTTAGTTTTAGCTCTGCCAAGTGCGGCTCTTTAGGCTGAAATATCCCTGCACGGTTTATGTTAGTGTTCCGAGCTCTCACAAGTCTCAGAATTAGTTTGTAGGTGGATAGGTGAGGGAAAGCAGACCTCTTCTTCCTCTTCCTTCCTCCTC
Organism: Pangasius macronema; assembly: GCA_037577455.1. Taxonomy (NCBI): domain Eukaryota; kingdom Metazoa; phylum Chordata; class Actinopteri; order Siluriformes; family Pangasiidae; genus Pangasius; species Pangasius macronema. The sequence goes on along the minus strand of CM074965.1, from coordinate 1,805,914 downwards.
CAGTGGAACATTAAAGCCAGCCTCAGCACACACGGCAGAAAACCTCGCCAGGAAGTGCCCTCGTTCTGTCGGAGTCGACTAGGGCGCTTATCAGCGCGAGCGGTCCTCGACGTGACACTACCACCTTAAAGTCCTTATACCAGTGTACTGGTCCCGACTACTCTTGATCACGTAAAAAATAAGCTAAGGTTTCAGTGAAGCCTGTTAATAACACAGTAACAATAATGTTAATGCTCTCTCAAACAGTAAATCCTTATTTTTTCTTCTCACACTGAGGGGAAAAAATGTGATTTTGAAAACCTATCATATCGATCTTTTTCTTGTGTGTTTGTGACTATGTTTGGATATAAAAAGCAGAACTAGTGTGTGTGTGCGCGTGTGTGTTTTAAAGCGTACCAATGGGGAGTCGATTTAAAATGAACTGACGCCTTAGAAACGGTGATCTCTCTTGATAAAGTGATGAAGTATGAAATCTTTAATGCTTTCCATCTCGCCTGTTACTTCCAAATCAGTGTGTGCTCTTCGCTGAAAGCGTGACATTATCCGGAGAGAAGCACAGTGAAGAAAAACTCTGCTTAAGAGCATTTTTATGGGGTGGAAATCAAGTATTTTGGCGTTATTTGATCTAAGTGGTGGTGTTACCGCAGAGTAAGTGTGCCGAGTTCACAGAGCGACTTTCTGTAGCCTGAACATCTTAAATCTGATATTTTATTTGTAAAGTCCGTGTTGCGAATTGTGCAGTGAAATGACGTTTGCTAATTTTTAGTCTAATTGTAATGTGACTGAGTGATTCGGTACGCTCTATGACTGCACGATACTTCCCATAGGTGCAGTACCTCGTGTTGACGTCAACCTCGTGTTGACGATGCTGATTATTTCTGAAAGCTTGTAATTGGCTCTATGAACATTGCTCCATCATGACAGCCCTGACAGAGGGATTAATATCAGGACTGCAGTGAAGGAAGTCGAGTACTTCGTTGTGACACGCTTTGTTAATGCCGTAGTGACTTCCTTATTTTTATTTTGATTGGGCGTTCCGACAAACTGATCCGCATACCAAGCTTGTAGTACTGCAGAAATGCCAAACATTCTGGAGATTTGGTCCGGAAAATTTGGAAAGAGTGAACATAAATTCTACGTGATACACTAGAAGCACTTTAAAAACGTACTTCTGACCAGTGAATGAGAGTTTTACGAGTACATAACAACATGTATCTATATATATGTATCCTTATATATCTAAACAAATAGAATTTATAGGTGGGGCATCAACGGCGATTTATTATTTAAAAGATCTGGTTGTCTGAGTTTCAGATTCACCACCGTTACAGTCATTTTCTAATTCAAAAGGTCCAGAATGTCATGTCGGTATTTTGGACTAATATTTTCTGCGTGCGTGTGTTTGGACGTTTTAGGGGCCCCGGACCCCACGGCAGGAGCCAGTATTGATGATGATAACTGCTGGCACCTGGATGAGGAGCAGGTACGCGAGCAGGTCAAACAGTTCCTCTCGCAGGGAGGCTACTACGGCTCGGGAAAGCAGCTTAACTCCATGTTCGCCAAGGTGAGAGACATTAGTATGTGAGTGTGTGAGCGCGTTTGCGCGTGTGTGTGTGTGTGTGCGTGTGTGCGTGTGTGCACGCGTATGCACATCAAGTGGAAGACATGCTCAATATTAAAGATGCTATTGTGATAAATGATGGCGCTATAAAATCCTGCAAGGACTATTTAAATCAATGTGCTTTAATAAAATGTCAAGCAGCCTCTTGTTTCCAGTGTGTGTGTGTGTGTGTGTGTGTGTGTGTGTGTGTGTGTGTGAGATTCAGCTGATGAATTTGGACATTGTTACCATCAGCCTCTATGCCTGCTGTATATATTTCACTGCTTGTACGATTTTTAGGCGTGTGCTGATAATAAGTTATATGACATCTGTACTTTAAACAAACACTGAGCGAATGTATTGTTCATGATTGGTGCATGTGTGTGTACAGGTGCGGGAGATGCTGCGCATGCGGGACTCGAACGGAGCGCGCATGCTCACCCTCATCACGGAGCAGTTTATGGCTGACCCAGCGGACAGCGATACCGCTGTCGTCCCGTGCCCTTACTGCCTGTTTACAGCCGTCGACACCCTGCTTGACCCACTCAAATCGCGTCTGTCTGTGTGATGGACTGAAAATACTGATTAGCATGAAATTAGCTTGTACTTAGTATTACTAGAAGCCATCTGAACAGGTAGCGTGATCTGTTGTGCTTAAGACTACGTTTAGTTTCCTATTACTATTCATGAGCCTTTAATCGTAACTACATCCTCCTTGACTTATTTCCTCGCTCTTAAGGGCATCAAAACGTTAATGTACGTCAGAAAGCAGTATACACAGCTGACATGAAAGGAAGTGCAATCGATTGGTAGTTTATACCGGTGTTTTAGTTACCGGAAAGAAAGTCGGACGAAAGATAACTAGTCCGGTAAATGTTCCGTAGATTGGCTTCCTGAAAATGACTGGTGGATTGCAGAGCTCCGCCCCTTTTCTCTTCACATGCAGCAACGTGCATGTTAACCAGTATGACATGCATGCTAAGACTCGAGTCCAGGTCAAACCGATGAAAACCGAAACTTCACTCTGATTGGCCAAATGATAATCCTGTCAATACTGTCCACCAATAGGAGAGGAGATTTGCATGTATGCCTCTGTTTTATTGGACATCTGGGTCACAGTAGGATCGATGCACATATCTGAGTGCTTTGGTCATGACAGTGGTCTACTCCTCCAGCTGTGTGTCTCTGGAGCTTATAAAAAATCCTCTTCTGCTCCACACACCTCCACTGTTTGACAGTCACACACCAGCACCTACTCCATTACACACGGGCTTCTCATTTTTCCATTTCACTTTTAAAGTCCCATTAAACGCTGCAGGCAGGCAGGCAGGCAGGCAGGCAGGCAGAGTGCAGTTCCCCCTCCTCCTCTCTGCCTCGGGCTGTCTTTCTGTTCACTCTGTCCTCTCTCTCATCTTTTCCTTTGCCCCTTTATCTCTGTTCCTCTTGTGCTCTCATTTTCCGAGACACTCCTCAGTAACAGTGCTCTCTTCCCGTCTCATTGTTCCACAGGTGCATTGTGGGTGTGCATTGTGCTGAACCCTCACTGTAAGAGCGAGGAGAAGAGTGCATGGCTCAAACAGCTGAAGAAGTGGAGTGACATGGATATCTGCCCGCTGGAGGACGGCAACTACGGCAGCGAGCTTCCCAACATCACCAACGCCCTGCCCCAGAGCAATCTGGCACATGGTGGGCATCCAGAAAACACAGAAAACACTGTGTTTAGACATTAAACTCGATTACACCACCTATTCAGATTTGTTTGACAGCTGTGTAGCTGGAAATCACGGTTTTATATTAATTAATCTGTTATCGTTTCTAGAATATCAGCTCATTCACAGGGACTTGCATGACGGCTGCTCCACTCAATCCTAAAATAAGGAGTCTCCAGTGTCAGCACTTTTTAACAGCTTCAATAGAGAAAGAAATTGTTTATAGCTATTAGAGCATGGGTGATAACAGGAACGGAGTTGTTCCCCAGATGTTCTGCTATGTTAGATGTAACTATAAAAGGATAAAAATACTGTCGTTCTTTATTTACTAAAAAAAAAAGAAAGAAACAGAAATTGTAATATAATTCTTATTATATAAACTTCTAAACCCAAAGCCAGCAGTAAGCCAGCAGCAAAGTATGTGAAAGTCATATACACTTACAGGGTTCTGACTCAGGGGTTTCTCATGGTGTGTTCCCTGACTGACATTAACTCCGCCTACCTGCCATGTGCGTTGTAGACTCATTGGCCAGGCCGAGGCGGACAGTGTTCACTCGTGCCATGGAAGCATGCGACCTGCACTGGCAGGACAGCCACCTGCAGCGAATCATCAGCAGCGATTTCTACGTGTCACCCGCTTACCAGAGAGAGGGAGAGAACCTGCTCTTTAACCCTCAAGGCCTGCCACTGTGGCTGGGTAAGACAGACACACACACACACACACCCACAGCACAGGCGTGAACACGCACATATATGGCCGTGTCTAACAGTGTGTCACATGGCCTTTCTTGCAGATCACGTGCCTACTGCATGTGCCAGGGTCGATGCCCTGCGTTCCCATGGTTACCCAAGAGAAGCTCTACGATTGGCCGTGGCTATCATCAACACTCTCCGGCTTCAGCAGCAGAGGCAGCTGGACATTTACAAACACCAGAAGAAAGGTATGTGTGTGTGTGTGTGTGTGTGTGTGCCTGACCTTGTACTGGAATGTCGTTAGAAATAGACGAACCGTAGTATGGTCGCCTGTAGAAGCCAAAAACCTACAAAAGCTGCATTGTGCTCCAAACTGAGCAGGTTTAGCTTATCTCATCATGTAGAGCTACAAGGCCTTAGTACATCACACAGGTTGTTTTTGTGTTAAAATTCACAAATCATAGCTTGACTGCGGTTCAGGTCTACTTCACACAACCCGACTCTAAACTCATGACCCATGGATACTGAGCTTTAATAACACATTCACTAGTATTGCATTAATATTTTAGGAAGCAACACTGTATGGGTCATGTATGTATGTATACATAAACAAACAAACAAACCCAAGTAATATCATTAAAGGTTTAGGACGTATATCATATTGTATCAAAAGGTAAAGGTTTTATGCAATGCTTATGAACGTGTAAGGTGTGGGTACTTCTCAAATAAATTGTTACCTCATATTTTTCTGGTTTTGAATTGGTTAGCGTGCTAAATCATGCCTGATTGCTACGTATTCCTTCAAATTTCGCAAATGCTGGCAGAGAAAACTGGCTGCCTTACTTGTCTAGCTTGCTAAATTTGCTATTTTGAAAACCTCGAAGTCTTAACGTAGGTTTGGTAGACAGTGTATAGATGTTGAGCTTGTATAACTACACAACTTACTGGAGTTAACACTAAAATGTGCAGCGCAGAGAAATGTAGCACATTCGCTGTTCTGTGTTTTTAAATAACAGCTGTTAGATTAATTGTGCTGAGCCGTTTAAACCCCATAATTCATTTGTGTGTGTGTGTGTGTGTGTGTGTGTGTGTGTGTGTGTGTGTGTGTGTGCAGAGCTGCTACAGAGAGGAATGACCAGCACTACTAATCTGGAGGGCTGGGTGGGCCACCCGCTCGACCCCATCGGCTGCCTTTTCGCCACTCTAACAGAGACGTGTCGAGTGGAGGATGACAATGCCATGGATACTGGAGGTAGACTATTATGGGCTGGCAGATGGGGGAGGAGCATGTGTGTGTTTTGTGTGTTGGTAGGAATTAGATTAGGCTTCTATAGCCTTTCACACCTTTTAAAACACCACAGCATTGTATTATTTTGTGTGTGTGTGTGTGTGTGTGTGTGTGTGTGTGTGTGTGTGTGGTTGTATTGTAGCCGTGGGGTCACTCTGACGACACGGTGGAGTAAAATGTATAAAATCAATCAGCGTCTGCATTCTATACGTCGCTCCAAGCTGCAGTGTTGCCTTTTGTATTGCTATTGTGTGAAACCAACAGGGAGCTATTGTGATTTGGAATAATGCAGCCAAGTGGTACTGTGTGTGTCTGTGTTGTGTCTGTGTGTGTCTGTGTGCTGGAGTGTGTGAGGGGTGTACGTAGGACAGCCCTTTGTTTGACTCGCATCACACATTTGGAAACATCTGGCACTTTGTAGCTCAGTGGGTGTGGCATAAAAGCTCATCCAATCAGAAGCTCCTGAGCATTAGCAACAGCTGGAGTGTGTATTCCAAACTCAAACATTTCTCCTTCTTTGGTTTTCTCTCTCTCCTCTTTTCAATCTCAAGCTCTCTCGCCCACTCTCGTTCCCTCTCACATTCCTGCTGTTTTTTTTCTTCATTCTTGTGCGAGAAAAACTTTATGATCTCCAGACACTCATTCACACTTTCATAAGCATACTCTGTCCTTTCTAATACACGTGTGAATTAGCAAATCGCATTCGTTTGTCACTTAGTAGGTGTCCTCCAGGCCTTCACTGTGTGTGTGTGTGTGTGTGTGTGTGTGTGTGTGTGTGTGTGTGTGTGTGTGTGTGAGTGTTGTGTTGTTTTTGGTGTTCTCTCACGCCATCTAATGCAAACACAGGAATCATAGCCAGGATTTAATAGCTGGTGCTGCACTCTTATCAAACAGATGGTGTTTTTTTTTTCGCAGGTTACACTCACCCACGCACACACACACACTTATACACACTTTCACATACATGCATGCCTTCATATTTCAAACAAATTTCAGATATTTTTTAAAAATCCAAACCTTTCTAGGCTTAATTTACTCTTCTTCTCTTCCAGATTCCGGTGATCCCAAGCCCCCGGTGTATCAGCATGTGCCCGTGTGGGGCTGCCCGGATGCCGGCGAGTCGTACCTGGCCTTGGCGCTGGAGGTAGCACTGATGGGTATGGGGCAGCAGAGATTGATGCCCGAGGGCTTGTATGCCCAGGACAAGGTGTGTCGTAACGAGGAGCAGATTGTCGCCAAACTGCAGGAGCTGGAGCTGGACGAGCTGCTGGTGCACACACTCCGCAAGCAGGCCATGCTTCTGCTGGAAGGTAGGATTTTAACTGGTCACAACTTAGCGATGTTTAACTCACGGGTATGTTGAATCCTGACACAGATTTCTTCTGTATATACATATAGGCGGTCCCTTCAGCGGCCTGGGCGAGGTGATCCACAGAGAGAGCGTACCCATGCACACGTTTGCTAAGTACCTCTTCACAGCACTCCTTCCCCATGACACAGACCTGGCCTACAAGATCGGCCTGAGGGCCATGAGGTGAGAACTTCATATAGAGTGACCCAACCTTCTTTAGCCAACTTTCTGGGGACAGCAGGTACAAGACCCTGTTAATGTGTAAAAACAACAACAACAACAACAACAACAAAAACAACGTTGAAATAGCATTGCTTCAAGTTAGTAATCAAGTAATTACAGCAACAACTGTAATAAGCTGTCTAGTGACTTATTGTGCATTTAAGTCGATTTTTGTTCTGGGTGCCCCATCGTATGAAGCCATCACCGTGTAAAAGAGAAATTCTCTCTCAGGAAGAGCCGTAAAAAGGGAACAGATGCCCTAGATGAGCTGAAACATTGTTACAGGAGGAAAAAAAACAGCACTGTGTGGTCATGTGACCTTCCAGGACTGTGCATCTTTTGTGTAATGGTGCATCAGTATGTTTGCAAGGAGTCTCTGTGGGCCTTTATTACTGTGCCATCACTAATCCAGGCCCAGATCCTCCCGGTCCTCGCTGATACGCGATCGATCGATAATGTTGCTCCCACTGCACTCTCAGACATGAGCAGTAGAGCACAGAGCTGCAGTCTCGGCTCAGAGACTGAGCTAATTGAACCCTGAGCATCGCTGTTGTCTGGATGTCCACAGAGGTGCGTTGTAGTCAGGTTAAATGCTGCATTTTGGGAACATCGTTAATCTATAAATGAACAGAAATGTGTTAATGCATCACATAATACAAATGTAGGCGATGCTTTTACGTCTGTGTATCATTTGAGGGGGACGACTATGTATGAGTGGGCGTGTCTTCAGTTTACATATAATCTGGATTTATTTTAATAAGGCTGTATAAAAGTGTAGAGATTCAACTGTTTATCATAAGTTTCTGATCACTGGGTAGCTATCGCAAACTAAGCGTAACCCTCAGTTTGGTGTTATTGTGTGTATAAATAAGATGGCACACTGATTATCATGGGTGTTAATCTGTTGTGATGTGTGTGTGTGTGTGTGTGTTCCAGGTTGCCTGTGCTAGAGTCCACAGCTCCATCAGGTGATGTGGGTCACCCACACCACGGAATCTCGATTGTGCCGAGCAGATATCCACGCTGGTTCACCCTCGGGCACCTGGAGTCCCAGCAGTGTGAGCTGGCATCAACCATGCTCACTGCAGCCAAGGGTGAGTAGTACACAAAGACACAGCAGTTTCATACCTTTCACGTCTTCCACTGTATTAAATTAAAGTGAAAATTTGGCAAATGATTAAATCTACACAACTTCCCTCTTAACCTAAAATGTAGAAAACCAGCCATGATCCATTATACTGAGACCTAAAGACACGTTTGGTCTGACTGTGTAGTTTTGCACAGGAGCTTTGAAGCTAATGTTGTGTGTTGTGTTGTGTTTTGAGCAGGAGACATGTTGAGATTGCGCACGGTCCTCGAGGCCATCCAGAAAAACATCCACTCCTCCTCACTCATCTTTAAACTAGCCCAAGATGCATTCAAGATTGCCACCCCCGGTCTGTCGGGTGGACTGTAGTGGGACGAGTTGCACCGGGACCTCGAGCCGGAAGTCCACACACACACACACACACACTGTGTGTGTGTGTGTGTGTGTGTGTGTGCTGTTTGTCTTGTTTAGTCCACCCGTCTGTATGAAGTCAGTTACATCGTCTCATTTTGTTTCTCTGTAGGTGATGAGGATGACTCTGTCCACACTGAACTGGAGACGCAGAGAGATGGTGCGCTGGCTCGTCACCTGCGCTACTGAAGTTGGTCTGTATCAAACTCCACCTACATTCTATGCTATTGTAAAATCAATACTGCGTATTTATTGATGTCTCCAAAGCATTGTTTCTTGCTGGTTCTGACATTCCTCTTCTCCGGTTGCTTTGTCCTTCACATCTCTCTGTAGGGCTGCGGGCGCTGGTCAGCATTCTGCAGAGTTGGTACACACTGTTCACACCCACTGAGGCTACGAGTATTGTTGCTGCAGCAGTCATGTCTCACGGAACAGCACTGCGTCTCAGCCTCGACTACGGGCAGCGCGAGGAACTGGCGAGCTGCGCCCGAACACTCGCACTGCAGTGCGCCATGAAGGACCCGGCCAATTGCGCCCTGTCTGCACTCACACTCTGCGAGAAGGAGCATGTGGCCTTCGAGACGGCCTACCAGATCGCAGTGGACGCGGCAGCGACGGCTATGACGCATGCGCAACTGTTCACCATCGCGCGATACATGGAACACCGTGGCTACCCGCTGCGTGCCTTCAAGTTGGCATCATTGGCCATGGCGCACGTGAGCTTGGCGTACAACCAGGACACGCATCCGGCTATCAACGATGTCCTGTGGGCGTGCGCTCTTAGCCACTCTCTGGGCAAGAACGAGCTGGGCGCCATGGTGCCGCTGGTGGTAAAGGGTGTGCGCTGTGCCACTGTGCTCTCGGACATCCTGCGCCGCTGCACGGTGACTGCGCCCGGCCTGGCTGGTATCCCCGGCCGCCGCAGCTCAGGCAAGCTGATGAGCACGGACAAGGCGCCCCTGCGCCAACTGCTGGACGCCGCCATCGGCGCCTACATCAGCACCACACACTCGCGCCTCACGCACATCAGCCCACGCCACTATGGCGAGTTCATTGAATTCCTGGGCAAAGCGCGTGACACCTTCCTGATGGCACACGACGGCCACGTGCAGTTTGCCCAGTTTATTGACAACCTCAAGCAGATCTACAAGGGCAAGAAGAAGCTCATGATGCTCGTGCGCGAGCGATTTGGCTGAGTAGAATATAAAGGACTCCCCACTCACTCCTCATTTATTTAAGGCATTATTTTCTTCCTGTATATTCCGAGTATCCTTTGTTTTTATTTTTTTTTTAGTTTGATACAGTTTGCGTTTCGTGAACAACCAACGTTCACGGATTTATTAGAACCTGTGGAGGCCAGAACAACCTTTTGATTTCAGCTTATGCTCGCTTTAGTTTAAAACAGATGCAGAAGTGGCACATAAAGAGAAACCAAATGATAGGCGGAGTATTTTGAGCCTTTTCCATCGTGGTGATTGGTGGTTCTTATTTATTTTTTTTTTCGGCAGAGCTCAAAAGCTCAAAACAGTCATTCCGAAAAAAAGAAAAAAAAAACACTTGCACACAGTGTTACAGTCATACCTCGATTGTATTTTAAGGAACAGCTTTAACAGGATGAGGCTGAGGCCTTGTTCCCGGGGGTAGAGCGAAAAAGCTAGCTGAAATATCGAGGTGTTCCTCATCTTAACGCAATTCTACATAACCCAGGAATCAGCCAAGCCGTGAACGCCACCCTCCCCTCTGTCCGCTCCTCTTGGTTTGTCTTTGCCCTTTTTCTCGTGTTGGGAAGAAAGAGATTTAAGGGAACGTTATTGAGAGCCACGCCTCCATACCTGAGAAGAGCACGGGGTTTCCTTCTCCGCCTGAATCTGAACAAAAACCTCATCTTTCTAAAGATGGCTTTACTTTTAGGGGGGGAGAGTTATGCAGACAGAGATTCTTGCACCATCAAAGCTTAGCATTATCACGCATGCAATGCTTCGCCAAATTTGCTGCCTACTTAGGCAACCTCTTGAAAGTTGTAACATTTGGCAGTAATTATTGGCACATGACTCCATCAGACATGTTGTTCTTAGTGAAAGAAAATAATCAGAAACAAAAATAGTAGTAACTGTAGTTGTGTTGTTATACAAGCACTTGATTCACTCCCTCCCCTCTCACCTTGTCTGCATTAACAATTACATTTGCCAAGCATTAATCAAAATTTGGTTACATGTAGAGATTGGAAAAAATGCAAGAGGACCAGAAAAACAAAAAAAACAAACAACAAAAACATCTTCCACATGCCACCCCCCAGCCACCCCCCTACAAGTGCCCGCTCGGCTCCCAACACAGAATGCACTCGGCGGCTACGAACAGAAGGAAACCTGCAGAGAAAGGACAAGATGCTCAACTCAGTTCTCAGGGAATCACTTAAAGAAACGAAAAAAAAAAAAAAAAAAGTAGCATAAGCATTTAAGATATTGTAAATATGAAAGTGTCAATTCAAAAAATTGTAAAGTTATAATTATTTATGATAACTGTATGGTTTCTTTTTTTTGTTGTTTTCTTTTCGGATACTTGAATTTGTCGCGGGCTGGGAATGTGACGACAGAAAGACTTTTTTAAAAAAAAAAAAAACATTTCTCAGGTGCTCCTGTGAACAGTTCCTTTTTTTTCCTCATTTCTTGTTATTTTTTGGTCTTTTGTACACTTTTTTTTCTTTTGCAAGAGAAGCATGGTGTATAAAAAAAAAACTGAAGGGAAGAAAGAAAGAAAAGGAAGAACAGCCGTTGAACTGACTATGCAGAACCACTTCCTGATTTTTTTTTTCTTTAACCCTCTTCGGGAATGGACAGTTTTGGGACTTTTTGCCTTTCGAGTGACTTGTGTATGTCTTTTTTTTTTTTTTTTTTTTTTTTTTTACTTTGAAGCCTTATCTTCTCAAAGTGATTTAGGAAGTCTGATTGCAGAAGGATGCCACGAGCTGTATAAACTAGGCCTGTGCCGATCTAAAATCGTCATAACCCAGTGTTTGCTTGGGCATATTGTATTAAAACAGTACAGTGCTAAAGAATTATTCCTCAGTTGGAGCAACAATTTTGTCCACCATGTTTTTCAAACTTCCATGGAAGAGAATTATGCGATGCTATATTAAATAAAGAAAGCATACGCTGCCTCACGCTGTACAAGCCAATGTAGCGATGTTATTTTGCCGAAAATCCTGAGGTATTTCAGCACATGCCTAGTCCAATCCCATTGGCTGTATATTATGGAGGGAATTAGACAAAAGCTCTGTTTTGATCCTCGAGACTTTTGAAAGACGCCGCTCTGGCTACATATGAGGAGATTTCAGTTTCAGTCACTTTTGATTTAAAAATTCTCTTTCCAGTTCCGTTCCATAACTACCTTTAAACGATTAGCCACATAAGTCACTTTTTTTTTTTTTTAAAGTGAGAACCCTTCCACAGTCTTTCTCCATTAAGTAGTCTGGTATGACCAACACCAGATCAAGCCGTGATCGGTGGAAGAGCAAGCAGATGTTGTGCAGGTTTAGGGATTGAATTTGCCTTTTTCCCTCTTGACAAATGCAGGACGATCGTAGCTGCCTGCTTATACAAACTCCACACATCCAAGCGTCTTTAGTAGCTCGTCTAGCTGATCCAGCGGCATTGCAAAAAAGAAAAAACGAAAAAAAAAAAACAACAGAATTCCCGTGGCTTTGAGTTTATTTTTTATTTCCTCTCTCTCTCTCTTTCCCATAACTCTTTAAGTGTCTATATGTGTTGACTGTACCAGTGTTCTGATCTGTCCCTAGAGTTTAGAAGGAAAAAAAATAATAATAATAATCGCTGGTAGAGATTGTTCACTAGTTCATCTACTGTTTGAGTTCGTTTTCTTTTTATTTCTCTTCTTTCATTTTTAATTTAAGGGAAAAGTGTTTGTCACCTCTCCGTGCTACTGAATTATGAAAAAGGTATCCAGTATTTGTTGCCACAAAAGTATAGTTCGACGACGTTTTTTTTTTTTTCGTTTGTGCAACCTCTTGAGCTAATGTCTATAAACAAAAATTTATTACTATTTATGTAATGCTACTACCATTTTATATGATTTGTGTTGAATTTCAGTGCTTTTTCTATGAATAAAGTGTGAAACACGTCATCGCCTCTTCGTGATCTGATGGAAGAGCTTGGTTCTTTAGCTAAGTGACTTAAAATCATTTTAGCAAAGTAGCGGTGGTTGTTCATGTTGAATTATTGAATCCGATTGGTTTATATTGATTCGCCTGTTCTAATATGTTAATGTTTCTGTAGTAGCAGATTCACAGGGAATTCAGTGGTGGATATACTACATAATCTAACCCTAATAATTATTTTAAAATAAAAATGTAAAAAAAAAATATATATATATATATATATATATATTTACCACTTATGGAAGGAGTCTCCAGTGTCAGGAACAGTTAAGGGTAGAGTTGTTCAGGGAAAGTCTTCAAGATGGCAGACATTTTAATGTTTCTCGGTAGTAACATGATAAGCTGCATTTTATGTTATTAATTTCAAAAGAGAAAAAAAAGAGTGTCTGGTTAGGCAATGACAGTTTATAGGTGCTATATGTGCTACAAGTGCATCCAAGAACTAACTTGTTTCACAGACCTGCAACATATAAATGTATAAGTGCAGCATGCTGTTCTTTTAGAAAATAAAAAAATTGGAAATTGCTGTGGTATACAAGGAATAAAGCACTTCAAGATGTGCTGTTATAGGAAAATAATCAACTTCATGGTGGTAACATTAACTCCCCCATCACTGATTATTTTCCTACAATGGCATGCCCTGAAGTGTTTTATTCCTTACTCATTTGCCAAGTGCTTTTTGTCCAAAGTAAATTAAGACTAGGACAATATAACATTTTCATATCACAACAATCCTCTAACGTTTATACTTTTTACAATACTACGATACTGGCAAGTTCACAAGTCCCTGAGTGTATTTTAAAAAAAGAAATAAAAAGTCTCCTACAGTATAATGATTTCAGTATTAAGTAGTGTATTAGTCTTATTGTTAACTTTAAACACTCCATATAAAATACCTGATATGATTCCCAGTTCTTTGTAGAGGGATTTTCTTTTCCTTTCCCTTCATCCAGGGAATATTTAATTTAACTTTAATTTCGTTGTACATGTGGCATGTTACAATGACAATAAAAGCCTATCTATCTATGTTACTCTGGTAAAGATGCTTTGAGGCCATCTGTACTGTAAAACATATTATAAATATTTTTTTTTAAATATGATTAACCACTTAACAAGTCCATATTCCCTAAAAGCTCCGAGTTCCCAACTCGTCACGAAAGCATGAGGTCTCTCAACATGGCGGCGCTCTTTGAAGTTGGGGTTAGCGGTCGATGCTAATTGTAATTACAGTGTGATTTAAGCCGTACGGTTCATTTCCATAGTAATTTACCAACACACCTGAGGGAAATGTCGATACTCTCGACGGTTTTGTTTGATTTAAAATGTGATTCCGCCTTTACATTGCTCGTATAAAAGACGTGCTAGCCCGCTAAATCGTTAAATCATTAGCTAGCGTTGCTTAGCAAGAGTGCTTTCGCGATTTGAACTGCGCGCTTCCTTACTGATCTTTTCAAGTCAATTAAAATTTATTTGTAAATCTTTTTTTTTATCCAACGGACACGATCACAAAGCAGCTTTTTAGAATTGCAAAGAGTCAAAATCAATATGTGTAGGCATTTGTTTTTGGCAGCGTTGACAGAATTAAGTTACTCTTGAGAAGGATGCCTGTGGTTTTTCTTTGTTTTTATATAAACAAAATCAGCCATCCAAAAGTCACATTTTTTATTTCAGATTTTTTAAAATGTCCCCCTGTGCTGTTTCAGATAGTTGCCAGTGTATCAGAGTGTATCTGTAATTAAAATCATTCACAAATTGTTTTTAAAAATAAAACACTGATGATACAAATCTGCGTCAAGATGATATTGCAGAATGTTAACGTGTGTACTTTTCCTGTACTGTACAACAAAACTTCGACCTCTCTCGAGTGTGTCCTTACTGACTCTAGGTCAGCTATCCTCGTTATGTGAGGTCTGGACGTTGAACAAATTCCTGCATTCATCACTGAGTCCTGAACCAGTGTGTTTTGGGTTCTACGTGTGAACGGGTGAGTATCAGATGCTGAAATATAGATGGGGCCAACCGTGTGTTTCCTAATCAACATATCTAATGAATATTTGTCTTCTGAATATTAATGTCATATTAAGATTTTTGTTATTGAATATTAAGAAGAGGGCAGACCTAATAAAGCCTGCTGAATTGACTGGACTTGAGTTTACGTTTTCTTTGACAAGCATTTGCTTTGTATTAATTCTGAGAGAGAGACAATAGAGACTTATAACGGCAGTTGTTGGGTCACCAAAACATTGATGTGAAATTGAAAAAATTGATAGTTTTAGTTTAAGAGGAGCCCTTGTGTGTCTGTCATGCTGTCTGGGAACATATTCATGAATATCATTCTAATTGATTTTGTAATGTCAAGTACCGTAATAATAACCGTCTTACCGTAGGGTCCCATCGATGTTATGGTTCTACAATGCCATGGATTAAATACTTTTCTAGAGTTTCAATTTAGCGGTTGCCTAAAGCATGTTGATCTGCTATAAAGCATGGGTTCTCTCTCGGCTCTTAGGGGAGCTGATTTGCGCAGCTTTGTTTTGCCACTGTGATTTTTCCTACTATGCTTCTTTAATTGGGCTGTTGGATTTTAGTAGAGGAAATGCTCAGCTAGAGGAATTGTGGCTTACAAAAAGTATGTCATCAGTGTAATATATGAAAGCAAGAATTGTATGGACTGTAGAAACAAACAGCCACCTATAACTCAAGGAGCTTGAAGAGTTATGGATTATTGTTTATCCACAGAGGCACAAACGCCAAGCTTCTCTGTTTCTCGCCATCGGTCATGACTTTAAGGACCTGTCACTCCCTTCTCCGAGCTCTATTTTGCGGTGGAGCCATGAGGACACGTCCAAACTCCACCTCACCATCCCTATGCGCCCTAATATTTCAAATCGATCCCAGGCCAGGCCCTCTGCGTCTGATAAAGCACTGATAGTGCCAGGGCCTGACAAGTGATGTACAGCATGGTGTCTGCTGCAGCAGATTGGATTTTCAGGCCCGCTGATTCGCTGAGAGATTGTGACTGAACCCCCATAACCCCCCTCTGCCTCTCTCGCTCTCTCTCTCTCTCTCTCTCTCTCTCTCTCGCTTATCCTCCTCATGGGTCCTTAAAGGAGACCTTGGGGAATCGAGCTTTTCTTAGTGTGGATTCATTGTTGCAATTAAAAATAATGTCCGGAGACCCTTGAGGTAACTCGTAATGTGTGTGTGTNTGTGTGTGTGTAGAAGGGATGAGGTACATCCCAGCCTCCCAAATCCCAGCTGCGCCCTTTGGCGTGACAGGGGCTAGAAATGCTATGGTGCTAATCAGCAAATTGACTGCAGCTTTTTTTAAAAAAATTTTTTCTATATATACAATCAAGGACAACAGCATTCCATGTGGACAAACTGCAGCTGCCTACCATTTCATACACAATGGCCGTGTGAGTGTGTGCTTTCCACCCCCATTGTGTACAGTTGAGATGTTTGTTCAGAGACAATAGACACCTAGAGAATGAGATGCAGCCTATTCGCATTGGCTTTGTGCACCAGTGGCAATCAGGGATATGAAAAACAAACATGATTCACGGGAAGACCAAAAAACAAGCAGATTCCGATGACTGAGTCAACACACAAATCCTGAACATGATGGAAACGTGTTTGGGATTGCAGATTCCATTTAAACTTTGTTTTTCAGGATTGACACCCCCTAGAAGAGGTCACATGATGTATTGTGGAACTCCATCTCAAAAATGAAAACAACTGGATTTAAGGATTAGCGCTTTCTCGGGTGTTTATGTGCCTTAGGCAAAAGCATCCACTGGGATTTTAATGTACCAGGCATGTTTGATTGTCCTGCAACCAAAATATTTTTTTTTCTTTTAAGTCCTGGTTAAACACGTCTAAACTTCTGTTAGCACAGAATGTTTTTTAAATCCAAAACCATCTGAAATATTTTCAGTAGATCAGTTGAATATGCACTAAAACAGCTAAGATAAGAAAGCTTCTGATTTCAAATCCTTTGAACAAACCATTTGGTAAACAATATTAAATTGACACAATTTTTGATCAGCTAAGTTGAGAAGGCATCTTGGGAGGCATGTTAGTGTAGCGCATTGCGTTGCCAGCTCACAGCTCCATGGTCACAGGGTTGATCTTGATCTCAGGTTACTGTCTCTATGAAGTTTCATGTTCTTCCTGTGTCCGTGTGGGTTCCATTCGGGTTCTCCGGTTTCCTCCCACCTACCAAAAAACATGCCGGTAGTCGGACTGGCTACACTAGATTAGCCAAAAAAAACTAAAGTGTCCTATAATGGACTGGTGTCTCATCCAGGTGGGGCCTAGGGGGCAAACTGATAACAGCGCTAAAGAAAAAGATTTTGTTCCTCTAATGTTCCAGTGTTGAATAAAATGGCACGGTGTAGTTTATGTTTATAGATTAAAGAATCTCCCCGTGTCCTAAACCACGTCATGTGAATGTAGGTTGAGGCAGAAATTATTTTGTACGAGACAGACGTATATTACTAGCTTTAATCCAAACGGACAGCAAACTGACTTGACTGATCAATTACATTTGTGGTACTAGAGGACGTTGTGTAAGTATTTTCCACAGAACTGTTTCTTTAAGCCTTTGTGCTTCTGACTCACTTTTAGATAAAAGTATCCATCAAATAAGTAAATACATGTAAATGTGAAACATTTCCATGAACATCTCTCTTTGTTTGAAAAGCATTTTATACATATATGAATAAAATAAAAACACACTTCATTTCTGCATTTTACACTTTTTTTTGGTTCAGTCCTGATCACAAATCACACATTGGTCACCAAAACTCTACAATACAATCTGAACTTTGATGGTCATCATACATCACTACTGATTAAATTAAATATCTCATTTTTTTTAAACAGGTCCAGCATAGTCACGTGTGGTTCTGGTGTTTCTTGCTGTCTCTGCTCAGATGGACATCTTATTTGTGCTTGAGCAGCCAGCGGGAGTGTGTGTGCACGGCCTCCACAAATGCGCCCACACTCTCAGGATCCATGTCAGGGTACAAACCGTGGCCGAGGTTCGCGATGTAGCCCCTGGTGCCGAACGCCTCCACCATCGTCTTTACAATCTCAGAAATGCACTCCTAATCATAGACACACACACACACACATACATACACACACGTTTATATTTTCATAGGTTTATATTGTGTGTTTCTTCCTACATGTCTAGTTCTGATGATGCTTATTAACCACCACTACATCCTTACTATTAACCAAAATAATAATAAAAAAACCTATATAATTTTTTTTAGATTTGTATTTGAGCCAGGAGGCTAATTTAGCTAACAAATAACAGAAGCTGCTAGCATCCAGTTTAGCATCATGTATAAATAGTTGCATGTATAAATCATTACAAAAATAATGGCAATGCCATAAAAAAGAGAAAAAACACGTCTCAGATGTGCGAGTCTCTCAGCATTCACCTAAAAGAGCCGATTCAAATATGTGACTCAAGGAGTTGACTCATTTACAAACGACACATCACCGGTGGTTAATCCCATCTGCTAAATCATGACCTTCACCTCTAATATGAATGGATGCTGACATATACATGTATGTCAGTACAGCAGTTTGGCTCGTGAAAAAAGTATTGGCACCCCACATTGGAAAACACACCACACAGAAGCTTCTAACTGATCAAAGCTTAAGTTCTTCTCAGACTAATTTCGATTTTTCGAGTTTCCTTACACTAGTGAGCATTTTTTAACACATTTTTTTGTCAGTTTGAAATTGAGACTCATCCGAGCAGGTGAAAAAATGTGGGGGGAAAAAATTCCAAGCCTAATCCTGGATTTAGGGCTGAATTAAAAAAATCCAGTCTCCATCTCTGGAAAACTTTGAGTTGCGCTGATGAAGCTGTGATCGTCAGAAAACAGCTCTGAGATTAAATTGCTACCTTTGTAGCATACAGTGCACAGGGGTCCATGTTCCCTTGCAGACTGACTTTCCCTCCAGTCCTCTGCCTGTGAAACACACACACACACGGGCGTAAACCCCAGCACAGTTTTTAGGGGAAACAGAAGAAAAGAACTGGGATGTACCATGATGCAGGGGTGACTCACCGTGCCGCGCGAGGGTCAATGGTCCAATCCAAGCCCACCACCTCATAGTGGGACTGGGAGAGGTCCTCCAGAGCGTAATGGCCGTCCTTCGCAAATACAATCTGATCCAAAGGAAAACAGGGCACTGTTAGTAGACTGAAACCCAACATATAACCAATACTGACACCTAGTGCCAAGGATTAGCAAGCCCAGCAAGTTTCAGAAGAGTAAAGTGAATAATTTGGCTACAGATGAAATTTGCCAAAAAAAACCTTGTGTCTAAATGGTGCCCTACTTCTTTTTCCTACAAATGGCAAAGTGCATTCTGGGTATTCTGTCTTCTGTGTCATTCGGACACTAACCCTGGGAATTTGCCGAAAGAGAGCACTGAATTTTCACCTCCAAAATAGTGCACTATGTAGTGAATAGGCATACCAAGTGTCTTTTGAAGCACGGGTTTGATCATTTAAGCATTTGATTCTATTCAACTGTATTTGTATAGCGCTTGTATCATAGAGAAATCTGGAAGTAGAATTAGATCATGAATGAGCAAGACAGTGGCGACAGTGATGAGGAAAAACTCCCTGAGATGATACGACAAAGAAACTTTGAGAGGAACCAAACTCAAAAGGGAACTCATCCTGTTCTGATCAACACCAGTCTTCAGTTTGGATAATACTAAGGGAGCAGACGTCAGAGTTTTTACATTTAGCATAAGAGGAAATATGTGGTCAAATGGAAGACTAAAGACACTTCACCCACCATGGGGACGTTATCCAGTCCGGACTCCTTCAGCCTGTCCTTTACTCTGCGTGCAATGTCCCTGAGGTATGGCAGAGCGAACACTTTAAACTCCACCGGGCCCAGACAGCCGGCATGGGATTCAAACACCTGCAGGGCCTGAAGAACACACACACACACACACACACACACACACACACACACTATGAACATCATCATCATTTCTACACAGGTGCCAACATTGCTAATGAGAAAATCCTAGCAGCCACGTTGGTTCAGGGTCAAAGAAAACACAAACACAACAGTAAAAGTCCAGTGTAACCTTTATTTAATAATTAGCAGCTCCTTCATTTTTCAGTTGGCTCATAAAAAATGTGATTTGAACCTCCACAGGACAAATTTCACCTATATTTAGCAAAAGCAACCGCTACTAGAAGGAAACGCATGTGTTTAAAATATCTTTAAACGTACAAGAAAACACTCACCTGAGCGCCAGCGTTGACCTGGCCCAGCAGATACTCCACGATAACGTCAGTGAGGCGTTTGAGGAGTGCATGACTGGCCTCAGGGTGCCTGTATAACCAGCGCTTTGCCTTCGAGTGGGTGGTGGAGCCTCCGCCTTCAATCATGTAGGACATCAGAGTCCACTGCACATTGGAAAAAAAGATGGAGGGAAAAAAATTATAACGATATCGTTGTGTAAAAAGGATTGTGATAACCGATTACATCACACACACACCCTGCATCCAGTCCCATGTGTTCAAATGTTACAGCAGGGTTGTCATGCTGCTTTCCTATTTTTACTTCTACCCAGATTACATCATCCTATAGCCTCGACTTTGCAGATTTTGTGTTGTCATTAAAAAAAAAAAAAAAAAGAAAGAAAAACTTATTAATCACACAGCAGAACTGATTTAATCCTCATCCACTCACTGGTGCTCCGCTGAAGCCGATGAGAGGAACTTTGCCTTCCAGTTTGTGCCGCGTCAGCGTGATGGCCCTGAACACGTAGCCCAGCTCGGACGCCACGTCCACTTTGGACCGAAGTCTCTGCAGGTCATCCGGGTCTTTCAGAGGCTCTGGGAACGTCGGACCTTTTCCTGCTACCATCTGGACATCCATTCCCAGGGCCTAGGGACACACACAGTTACTGAAAGTTGCACTGAGCTGAATTCAACAAAATTTTTATACATTTACGTTTTTACGGACCACATACGTAGCATTACTGTACCAGACATGTTTATTAAAATTGTGCTGAGAAAGTAGGTTTGCTTTTGATTTCTGTTTGTAATGTTTTTATTTAAGCGTTTAAGGTAAGCAGCTTCTTACCTGTGGCACCACCAGGATGTCTGAGAAGATGATTGCAGCGTCAAATGGGAATCGTCTCAGCGGCTGCAGGAAAATAAGACATTACTAATTTACCTCCAAACATCCATCTCAATTTTGGGTTTTAGGTGTTTTAAAGTTGCTGACCTGCAGCGTGAGCTCACAGCAGTCTTCCGGAGAGCGGCACGTCTCAAAAAAGTCCTTCCCTGCTCTGAATTCCCTGAACTCTGGCAAGTAAAGCGTGTATGGATATTGTGTGTATATATCCACACAACACACACACACACACACACACACACACACACCCTTGTTAGTGTCACTGCTATACTGAGAATAAGAAAACCACCATCCAAATAATACCTGCCCATGGTGCTCCTTTTATTCCTTTAGGAAGGGGTAAAGGGGTGCCAAAACATTGTGCAGAGTAACACATGGCCTACAGTCAGAAACTGTAAATCTATTAAGTGAACGACATGTTGATTTCAGCTAATAAGCTGTCAACTTGGACAAAATCTAGTTAGTTAGTAAGTTACTAAAGTTAGTCAATGTGTTAAGAAAAAAATTAGCCAGTAAGCATGTAAATAACTAATTTAGTTAGTTGATGTTAGTAAGTAAGCAAGTTAGCTACTTAATTAGTAAGCAAGTTAGTGTAATAAGTAATAAGTGTAGTATGTAAACACATATGTTAGTTAGTTCATACATAAGCAGGTTAGTAAGTAAGCAGGTCAGTTACTTAGTAAGCAAGTCGGTAAGTATGTATGTACATAAGTAAGTTAGTATGTATGTAAGTTAATAAATGGGTAACTCAGACAGTTAGTTAGTAAGTAGGCAAGTTAATAAGGGAGTAAATTAGCAAGTCAGACAGTATGTTAGTTAGTAAGCACGTTAGTAAGTACTTGAGTTTGTAAGTAAGCAAATTAGATAATTATTTAACAAAGAAGTTAGTGAGTAGATATGTTAGTAAGTTAGACAGTCAGATGATAAGTAAGTAAGCAAGCGAGTTAGTAAGTTAGTTAACAAGCAAGTAAGTTAGTAAGTAAGTAAATAAGTAAATAGGTTAAAAGGTTAGTATGTTAGTTAGTCAGTCAGTTAATAAGAAATTAAGTATTAATGTAAAATAACTGACTAATCTTTAGTTGTGTAGCACTTTTCTAAACTTTATTTGCAATCCATCACATGTCTTACAAAAATAATACACATAAAACAATAAAAAAAAAAAAAAGTGTCTGAAGGGTTAAGGCTCTAGGTTACTGATCAGAAGGTCGGGGGGTTCAAACCCCAGCTCTATCAAGCTGCTGCTGTTGGACACTCGAGCAAGGCCCTTAACCACATCTGCTCTGGGGCGCCATATCACAGCTGACCCTGCGCTCTGACCCCAGCTCCTTAGCAAGCTGGTATATGCATAAACTACTGCATTTCATTGGCTCTGTACTCATACTCTGCACAGTGACGATAAAGTTGGATCTTAATCTTAATAACACAATATAAGAAAGTACATGTACTGAAAGCATGACTGTAATACTGGGTTTTAAGACATTTCTTAAAGATGTTCACTGAATCTGATAACCTAATATCAGGTAGCGGGGGAGATTATTCCAAAGTGTAGGGACACAGACGGCACATACACAAGGCCGGATATTTACTTTAACTTAGTGCTTGGGGTAAGCATGAATTCAGAAATATATTCAGCAGCTTCTCCAGTCTCTCTGTAAGGCCTGGTACATGAGCACGAGTAATTTAAAATGAATCCTGGAATTCAGTGGTAATCAGTACAATCTGTACACAAGCCTATAAAGAAAGCTACAGACTGAATAGACAGGACAGTCTAACAACACAGACCTCAACATGGAACCTTCTATGTTATTATTCAGACACGCGTGTACCTGGCAGGTAACGTCCGGCTTGCCGCATGCACCACACGGGGACATGCTCGACCTCTTCACCTCGGGCTGCTCGCAAAAACGTGTCATTTTTCAGCTCAGGAAAGTCTTTTGGGCTGTGAAGGGAAGCGGTGCTATTAGAACCATGCATGACTCGAACCCTGCGAGAGAGTTATCATCTCCCAGTTCAGCTGCCTCTCCCTCTTCTTACTGTAATCATGATCAACACCCTTTACAAGGGCAAGGTGGAGAGAGTAGATAAGACCTTCTCACAACTCAGAAATAACGGTCCAATTCCACACAAAGGTCACACTGCAGGCCTGATCAAGTATAATGTACTACAAATAGAGCTCTTTCTTCTCACAGGCATTATTAGAACATCTAATAGATAAAAACTAACACATCAGACGTGGATATAAGCACATTCTTCACACTGCAAGCCCTGATCAGATCTCATGGTCATAGGCATTATTTGAACATCTAATAGGATAAAAACTAATTCTATGCCCTGGTCTTGTAAGCTCTAAATAAAAATGTGACAGTATTCATGGCCAGATTTTATAGTTATTTTTCCTTCCAAATCTAATAATCAGAAGGTAAGCAAATCTTTCTTAGCATTACTATATCAATAATAATAATAATAATAATAATAATAATAATAATAATAATAATGTGACTGGTCATTCAGGATGAGCATTGGTCTCCCAAAAAACTATTTCATCATCACTAGATAGCTGTATATGCACTCATTTCCATCAAATGTCTCACACACACACACACACTGACAAATGTAACACACTGTCCAAATTTAGGAAGGAAGGCAGGAAGATAAATAAACTTACAGGATATGATTGTCTTCATCCATCGTGCAAAAGCTAGTCGAAAGATCTACTCAACAGCGTCTACATAAACTCTCTCCTAAAAACACAGCTGTATCCTAAATATATCCCTAATCCCTTCATGTGCACTACGTGTGGTATAGAATAATGGTTTCAACACCCTACAAAGTGCACTACTTGTCCGAGAAGAAGCGTTTTGGGATTTAAACGACGTTACGCCTCCAAGAGCAAGGGCGCGGCCATTTTGAAACGGTCACATGACCGGGAGTGGGCGGGGTTAGGCTGTATTCGTGGTGGGTAGAGAGGGCTGTCTTATAATACAAATTAAAAAAATAAATATTATTATCTAAATATAAATTAAAATAATTGTACCTTATGTTGTTATCACTTAATTGTAGCTCGCAGTTTTATGTATATTTTTAATCTTGTTTCAACATCAGACATATAAAGTAAAGTTTATCCTGGCCTTTTTTTTTTACAGTTGTTTTTTTTAACGTTTCATTTTATAATTAATTTCATTTTTTTCCATGTTTTGCATTACTAATATGCAGTATGTATAGCTATAAATATTAACTATAGATTGTATAATTGCTGCTCATGCATCATGATAATCATGAAATATAATTATGCATTTTAACCTTTAACATTTTCTGTGTAAAGTTTTAAATTTTTGGATGAAAAATGAGCAAGGCAAAAAAGCAAGTTTATCTCTATAGCACATTTCATACACAAATTTCATTCACACTGGTTTACATAAAAGAAAAGATCAAATGAAAGTTGTGAAATTAGCAGCACTAATGGCACTAATTTATGCAAAATCAACACCTTTGTATTTATAATTATTTATTGTAAATCATTAATTATGGCGCTTATCATTAATACATGTATGTTTTTTTACATTCAGAAATAAACATGCTGTATAAATATTCTTCTTTATTTCTTTATTTATTTTCAGTTTGTATCTCTCATAAGCAAGTAAAATATATACAGATATTAAACTGCAGTCAGATTCAAAATTTAATCAGTTTATTAAAAAATATACAGCACGTTGATATCAAAACAGCAGGTATAATATTTCTACACGGTGAATTTATGTACAGCAAACAATCTCATAAACAATATTTAAGATTGACAGACAAGAAGATGTAAGTACAAGTGATTGAATAACAGCAACACAGTACCTGAATGAATTTAAACTATTTCAGCATTTGAACAGTTTTAGCATCATTCTCCCTTAAAATGTTTATTTATTTATTTTTTATTTTTCTGCAGAACCATGTGTTCCAGTGTTCCTGCTCAAACCTCAGTGCACTGTAAATCATTTACTTCGTATTATACACTATTCACTTTCCCATGACCGTCTGTATTAACACAACATTAAAGCGAATAGAGAACTTAATGCTCTTGGTTGGAGTAAGCCATGTAAACACACACACACACGCGTTAACTCCAAGACTCCATGACGCTCCAGCCTCTGAACTTTTAACGTTTGACTACGAGCTATCAGAAATCACCTCAGTGCAGTATTGTGATGTCTATCATGGCAAATTATGCGATATAACACATTCACATAAGTTAAAAACAACAACATTCTTCATGAGAAACTGCAGCTCAGGGTTGAACCATGGTCCCTGCTGTAAATATATATATTTTAAATATTTTTTTTTTTATCTAACATGATTCTACAAACCATGGTGAAAACCACACAGCTCACAAACTATTGTTCTGAAAAGGAAATCGCATCAAATCACGTTGTCTTTTTCTGGTTAAATTTTACTCCTCAGATGATATTTGACTCAATCTCTCTGCCTTCATTTATAAAACTATACTTAACAAGAAATTCATATTTACTGAATCATCCCTTAAGTGGGAAATGGCAAGAGGAAGTCCTGAAGAGCAAGTTAATACAGTATTCGACCGTGATTTTGTAGTAGGCAGTGTTGGGAATTCGGTCTCATATCATTTGACTCCTCTAACCAAGCTGATTTAACTCTTTTGGCTCTTTTTTTTGGCTTAAAATTGGATTTAGATATATTGACAATTAAGAATGGGTTTTTCAAATAAATACATGATGACATAAGGGATGTGAGTCACATGTTTCTGTGCTACATCTGCTGTTGGACAGACTTTTTTTATCGGATTTACAGTAATGAACAAATGCAACTGTCAAATATCAAAGTTCAGATGTAGAAAAGAGTTTACTTCAAATAATTTGGATTAAATAACGCTGCGAGTGTAATGGTATTGCCTACAACTGCGAAGAAGAAGACGAAGAAGAAGAAGAAGAAGAAGGAGAACCCATACATTCAAAGCCATTAAGAGTCGACTCTTTGAGCTATCAGCTACAGTTTGATGATTAACACACATTAACAGGAGCACTGTGTTTTAGCAACTATTTTGAACGAGTGTGTACAGTATTGTAAAGATTATAAATGGAAAATTAATGGATTCTATAAATTATTTGCAATTATAATACTGGCTAATGAAACAAGGCTGGATTTCTGCTCACCGGAGACATCAGAAATTTCAGCCATGATATATTTTGCATTTCTGTTAATGATGTCCTGATGCTGGAATTTCGCTCGCTGAATGTGTTGTATTATAAACTCATCGTTATCATAGCTCTATGTAGTTCAGTCTTTCTTTAAGAGAACGATTATAAGAGTGGTCACTATAAAAGGAAAATTTCACGTATAATCACAACAAGTACCATTTTTAGATATATATGTTTTTATATTTTTTCATTTTACAGGCAAGCAGAAAAAACTTCAATTTGAAGAAGCGGTTTTGATCTTGCTTAAATGTAAGCAAGCTGGTAGATGCAAAAAAATATTATTCCTATTTACATGTATACATGATTTCTTCCCAGTGCACTGCTGTTCTTTGGGTAAGTATAAATAACGTGGGTGCAGCGGCGTGCGAGGGAAGCGCAGGAACGTGGCTCATGGCTGCTGCTGGTACTGGCCCTCAGTGGCCGTGTAGAAGTCATCCAGGACGCTCTGCATGTAGTCGAAAGTGGGTCGGTCTTCAGGTTTATTTTTCCAGCAGGTGCTCATGATTTCGTACAGTTCGGTGGGACAGTTTTCGGGCCGGGGCATGCGGTAGCCACGCTGCACAGAGGACATGACCTCACTGTTGCTCATTCCTAAGGAGAGAAAATGAAAAGTGGGGAAAAGCGAAGCCATTTCTAATGAACTAGTCATCCATGCATCTTCTGTCTCTCACAAAGGCATAGATATATATATATATATATATATATATATATATATATATATATATATGTGTGTGTGTGTGTGTGTGTGTGTGTGTGTGTGTGTGAGTGTGTGTGTGTGTGTGTGTGTGCGTGTGTGTGTGCTTAACAGTGTTATCTGTTATTCCACTAAGGAGGCAAAATAGAGCAATAAACATAATTTCATTAGCAAGATGAAAACTTGATGCGTTTCCCAGAACCGGAGACATCAACATTAGTTCTTCTTCAAAATAAAAATCTGTCAATCATTTTTGTAAACTATATCAATTTTCCTTCCTTAAATATTAATGGCTGTTTTGTGTGGACTGATGATCCATAATCCCAATGAAGTCTATTTCAGTTCCAGGTTGTAACACTGTGACTTTTGAAAGAAGTTGAATGGAGGTGAACGTTTCAGTCTAAGATCAATTTCAATCCTGTTCAAGATTCAAGATTCAAGATTCAAGAACTGCACTGCCATATGTACAATGTCCAATATACTGTATGCATACACAACATTCTCATATTTATCTTATAATTATTGTTTTCAGGGTCGTGAGAATTCTGGGCCCATGAAGTCTGAGGATTTTGGATGCTGCTCTTCTCCAGCAGAGGGTGATGCAGCATTAAAAGCTTAACTTCCAATTAGTCACCACTGAGGCACAAGTAACAACATTAGAATATTAGTCAGTGATTCGTTCAAAACACGTTCATTACCTGGATAAGGGATTTTCCCGTACGTGATTATTTCATAGATGAGAATCCCAAAGGACCACATGTCAGACTTGATGGTGAAGGAACCGTAATTTATAGCCTCTGGTGCAGTCCATTTGATGGGGAACTTTGCTCCTGTAAGACACATTTACCAAAAATTCAACACTCACACTGTGACTGTTGTAAAGAGGAAAAGAAAAAACTCTCAACGTCTGACACCTGCATTAAACCACATCAGATACACACAAACACTCATGCACACACACACACACACACACACACACACACACACACACACACACACACACACATACCTTCTCTGGCTGTGTACTGGTCGTCCTCGATGATTCTGGCCAAGCCGAAGTCCGCGATCTTACACAGCAGGCTCTCAGACACCAGCACGTTGGCAGCTCTCAGGTCTCGGTGGATGTAATTCTTCTTCTCGATGTAGGCCATGCCTTCTGCTATCTGCATCCATAATCACATAATAAAAACTGTAAATCCTCAGTAAATAAAGTGTAAAAAATTTTCACAGACCTAAAAACCTTAAACTCTCCTTCTAATACATTATCTTGCATGGTGGATGTTCCATATAAGCTTAAAACGTGTGTAACTGTTGATATGGTGATGTTTTCTGTAAAGAGATGTTTCCTCCATTTATGGAAGGAGTCTCCAGTGTCAGCTCGCTGTAGCAGTCAAAGGCAGGACCGAGGAGTTTACGCTTCGCGGTTTCTCAGTGACAAGCTGCGTTATTTTGTCATAATAACTTCGAGAGAAAGTAAAGGAACGGCAGCTGCAACGTAAGTGAACGTTCGATTTCGGGAACATTCCACGACGTGCTACAAAAAATGTAACTATAAATGGAAAAAAAAAAGAGGTCTTATAGGAAAATAATCACCTTCAGGGTAGTAACAGTCACTCACCTTCAGTTGTGGAATATTTTCCTACATTATGCCCTGAGGTTTTTTATTCCTTACATAAAAACTTCTTGTTTTTCATAAAAACGATAAGTGCAAATGAATATTGCTTATGTTGCTCAGTGCATGTGTAGTGCATAAAGTCTGTGTGGTGTAAATGGGACGGCTGTTTGTGCTGGACATCAGGATGCTCAACACGCAGAATTTACCGGACTGGACTCTGCAATTAGACTGCGTCTCTCTGAATACATGAATGAATATATCGAACATCCTGTGAAAACCACTGATCTTCCTGTTGAAACAGGAGTTTTAATACTTTCCAGACAGACCAAGTCTAACCACATTGTTTTATGTGCGCTGAGCTAATGCAGTCTCATCTGCACAGAGACACAGATAAAGTTTCTCTTCTCCTTCAGTGTCCCCGTTCCCTCTCAGAAAAGGGATGTACAAGTCGAAAGCGTGGTTTCACAAAAAGCAACGCCAAGCAACTTTAGAGAAATCTGAAAGAGAAATCTAATTCAAAGAATCATTCCTTCTCTCTTTTCCTTTCTTAGATCTTTCCGAAAGATCGGTCTTTAAATCCGTTCTTTCAACAGAGTGTGAAACTAACAATGCAATCAGGCTCTTAGCTTCATAAGTTAATGATAATAAAACTGGGTCATCAAAACGCCTTCGAATCTTTTAGAAGCGCTCGAACTGTTTAAACGGTTCCTCCTCCAACACATGAAACACTTTCTTTGGTTACTTTAGAGCGAAAAAACTTCAAGTTCTGGTTCCTCTTTTTTTAATGGAAATAGTGACATCAGCGTTTCCAAATACTGCACGCAAGCACACCTCAGATGCCCGATGTTACAACACAAGACAAAAGAGGAAGAAGACAAAAAAAAAAACAACAAAAAATCACAAAATCCATCCAAAGAGCATTCTTAGCATTCTTAGCATTCTTTTTTTTTTTTTTTTACCTGAGCAGAGAAATCGATCAGTTTGGGAAGTTGTAAATTGGAGCCGGTGCTGCTTTTCAAGAAATCCAACAAGCTGCCTGGAAAGAAGAAGAAAAAAAAAAAAAGAAAAACAAAAATCATCAACCCTTTATACAGATATTTTTATATCACCACAATGACTAACAGCACCATCTTATATTATTATTATTACACACATAAGGAATGAAAAGATCAGGAAAATAATCAACGACGGGGTGGTGCGATGACGCCGAGATACCGCTACCAATAACATAGCTGATTATTTTCCAATAACAGCACAACATGTAGCGTTTTATTCCTCTTAAACCACAGCGATTTGCGTATTTTTATTTATTAAAGAATGACATGTCATACTGTTTAAACATATCTGTTTATAGTTACATGTCATGTTGTGGAACATCAAAGAAACAAGTTTTCTGTTGTCATTATAGCAACTATAAACACTCATTCCTTCAGCTAGCTCTTTCTCCCTCCTCTCGAAGTTAATAAGACAAAATAAAAAAAAAACCCGCAGTTTATCATGTTACCGAGAAACCACGAAGCGTAAACTCATTTGTCCTGAAAATTTCCATAAGATTCCTTCCATAAATGTTAAATAAATATTTCCTTAAACAAACCTTCACCATATCAATGATTTCTGAAAATCTGTCTATGCGTAGTGTTCACCATACAAATTCCTGTAAACGATGATGTATTAATATCCTTATGACTAACATCCAGACTGTGCTGTTATAAAAAAATTCATCAACACCTACTGACCAATCAGAATCGAGAATTCAACAGTGCTGTGGGATAAATCTGGATATTATTCAGATTATTTTGTATCTATTTTATATGTGATTTAAACAGAGGTGTGTGTGTGTGTGTGTGTGTGTGTGTGTGTGTGTGTGTTTATCCAACAATACCATTAGCCATGAACTCAGTGATGATGTAGATGGGCTCGGATTTGGTGACGACGGCGTACAGGCGAACGAGCCGGTCGTGCTGAAGCGTCTTCATCAGGTTCGCTTCCTCCAGGAAAGCCTCGACTGACATGGTGCCTGGCTTCAGCGTCTTCACCGCCACCTTCGTGCTGTTGTTGTAATACGCTGTGAAAACATGACGGGTCTCAAAGGTCACCATTTCCTCCACTTTCGTTTGGTTACAGACAAAGATGGAAGAAATGCTAACAGCAGCTGGGGAATTCCTATGAAACCCAGCCAGGCGCAAAACTACAGGACTTTGCCCATAATTTTTTGCCTCTTTCCTCCTTCGTTAAGTTACTTAATGCTCTTGGGTAGAGTAAGCCATGTAAGCAGGCACGCATGCATGCACACACACACACACACACACACACACACACACACACACACACACACACACACACTCTCCCACACTCCCTTATTTCTCAATACTGGTGAGTCAAGATAGAGAGATATAGTATGTTTTAACTGAGTAATATCATGAGTGTTGTCATCTCGCAGAACATTCTGGTTAACATGACCCCTCCACCATGCTTTTCCTGTACACACATTCTACGCTTTTGAAAAACTGGAGCTCCCATCCTGCAACTAGCACTGCAGCTAGCTAGTCCGCTATCACGCTATCATAAGACTGTAGCATTGGGTCTCTTGTTTATAGTAACTCCTCAAACTCTCTGCTTATTATTTGCTTATTCATCTAAAAGCACATTATTCAGTCACTACAGTCAAATGAATAGCCAAAGTACATCATTACATACATCAAGAGTTAAGACTTTGCTAGGCTCATAACTGAATTAGCGACAGTAGGTAATGCCAGACGAGCTCTTCTGAAAAAGCAGGATGATTATTTTTTTTAATAGTTAAATTAAAAATGTTATTTAACTAAATTAAGAGGTGCATTATGTAGTCTGTAACATGACTGACCATTAAGCTAGTGTTAAGCAACTAGCTAGCTAGAAACTTCTAATGCTTTTCCACAGGACATTGTGGCTAAATCTAATCCAAAACTAATTAGAAGTGATGATCAGTGCTAGGTACTATATGTTTTCTTTCATGTTTATTTATTTATTTTGTTTTAAAGATTATTCTGGGTAAAAATTGGCATGGTTCTGTTGTTCGAATTTCTCATACGGTAAACTATCGAGCATGAAACGCAGTGACTCAGACGAAGTCGGGGGTGCCAATACTTTTTAATCCTAGCGAAAAGAGAGCGAGAACAAATTTTCAGAAAAGAAAAACACAGCGTTTTCTGTGGCTGTAATCTCAAATGCTATTCCATTGGGAATGTAGTGCAGCAGCTAGGTTGTACTATGTTATACACTGTAGTGAACATGAAGCCGTCTGGGTTCCGGATAATTGAAAATCATCTCAAAATAATTTCAAAATTATTTTAAAAAGAAACTTTTGCAGACATTCACTACACTACTGAGGATCACCGTGCTGTTACTGTTTAGTACAAAAGCCACTTTTGCCAGAGAATAATCAAGATATTTCTGTGATGACTGTGATTGACCAATCAACGGTTAGCACTATTTCTAGCTCCACCCACATGTTGCCATTTGGTTTCCTTTGGTATGTGATCAAGAAGTTTAAACAAATTTATCATGGGTACTTAGGTTCATTGGCAGAGTTCACAACGACAATAAAATTCTGGTTAAATTATCATCCAGTGAAAAAGTGTATAATTGAGTGCGTCTTAGCCTAGAGAATAAAGAATAGCTAATTCGCCACTACAGCTAGTGTGGCAGTAAGAGAAAGAAGATACGTTAAAGAATAAACCTTACTGGGACTGTTTAACTAAGAGACTTGCACAATTATACAGAGCTGCTAATGTCGTAGCCACACAGGCTAATTTAAGCGCAATGAATAGGGGCCCAAGCACCATGGGGGGATGATTGCAGGAAGCAGATTTATCGATTCAGCCACCTGCAGGTTTTAGATCTGGCACTGCACCGGCAGCACATGTCATGAGGAAACATCTTGAGGCCTTGAGTTCCATTTGTATATTTGCAAAGTCGACCGCTTCCTGCAATTCATCACGCCTGCCAAGAGGGAAGAAACGGAGAGAATAATAATGGAAAAATAAATGCGAATGCAAATCCACCGCCAACCACACCGCAGCTTCCCTCTTCGATCTTCCAGATAAGTGCCAGTGGGGGCAGCCGCTCAGCTCGGAGGCTTCAATTTGAAACAAGAGGCATTTAACTAAAGCTGATGGCTGTCTGTGTTGTTCCAAGTCAGAGTTAATATGAAGCTAATATGAAGCATGCACAGCAAAGAGGATGTATAAGAGGTTTTAAAATGTGGATTGTCGGATTAACTCAGTGTAGTGTGAGTGTGCTTTAGGGTAAACTTAAGCAAATGAACACACCAGATCTGATGCTCAATTGAAGATGCAGTTACTTAACTCCTTTGTTAGGTTATGAAACTTTACTAAAACAGGGAGCAGTTCCTGTATTTTGTCACACTGAGGTTAAAAATCCTCAACTCACCCATCCACACCTCTCCAAACTGCCCCGCCCCGAGCTTCTTCACCATCTTGATGGACTCTTTCGAGATCTCCCATGCATCTTTATCCCACGGTTTCTGGGCTTTTGGCTTTTCACAAGGCCTCTCGAGTTTACGACACAGCCCATCTGATTGCTCTGTGTCAAAACACGCATAAACACTCATTAAAGGGAAGTACTACTACTATTACTACTACTACTACTATTACTACTATTGCTATTACTACTACTACTACTACTCCAGAACCATGCAGTGAATCCAAGTCTGCTTGTTATTATAAATCAGTGCTGGTTTATCAAAGTGCTACTTACTGTGGTAATGATGGATCATTTTTGTAATATCTGGGAATGTGATTTTGGGGGAAATGTAGTAGCCACCGTTGTCCAGACTCCGGATTTTGTAATGTTTTACAACGTCTGAACCCTGAGGACCCACGTCTCGGATGGACAGCGAGTAACTTCCTGTGGAAAGGAATGTCAGAAAATGTTGGAACCGGAAAGCTTGGTGTCTGCATCATCTACTGGAATAACGTAATAGAAATTTGGCAAGTTATGATAAGTTCAAATGAGTTTGTGTTTGCTGTGGTTATGAGAAGAAGACCACATGATATCCTCATTCTTGTGGTAGGCTCAATGCTAAGTGTATTTATAGAGTGAGTTTAGCCATTTGGAGACTTTTATTAGTAATTTTCCAACATATCTGAGAGAAATGTTGATATTCCTGATAGCTTTGCCTCTTTTTCTTTATCACTAGACCTTTACATTGTTTGTTTTAAAGACTTAGGTCCTAGCTAGATAAATCATAAGGCTCAATAAGTTAGCTAGCTTATGCCTGGCATCCATATAAAAATACATCAAACATTTATTTTTGGCCATTTTCATTTGATTGCAAAAAGCTATAAATGCATCTTGCAAATATACATTTCTTGAGAAACATCTCACAGCACATCTCTCAAGTTATAAATACACATTGAATATAAACAGCTCAAGCTCATTTTTGTAAATTAGCATTGTAGTATACATTTAATTTAAACAATTTAGTAAAGCTCCATAAACCTTTAGACGTCTCGCTCTCTCGGATGAGGTAGGAACCGGGTTTGTTAGCGGGTGCTAGCAGTTGTCTCTCTGCATCTTTTCTTGTGATATCTTTGAAGAACCATCTGAAAAGCAGCAATAAATAAATAAATGGGACGTCTGGAAAACTATCATCCAAAAAGGTTTAGCTCCTAGGAAAAGCAAACACTTTGCTCCAAAGTGAAGTAGAAACCATTTCCAGCATACACTTTTATTAGTTCAGGCTTTTTGGCTTCCTAAAAATGTTCTTCTTGTAATCCTTGCTGATGAGGAAACACTCAGCTGGTGGGTTCAACTGAGTGACAACCAAACAAAGAAGCCTTAAGGTTTCTGGATTCAACCTAGTGTAGATTTGAGAGTCTTTCTTAACATTAGCTCTTTAGCAGCCATTGGATTTGAACGTTTATTAGCACAGAATGCTAAGCTATGACTGCTTCATGTAGTAAATGCCCTTGTTCCTGATTAACTGGGTCAGGTATATTAGGTTTGGGATGGAACTAAATAAAAACCACACTTAGGATGATGGTAAATGTGTTTAGGATATGTGCACTTACTCCTCCGTCTCCATGGTGTCGACCTGGGCGACATAATTGGAGGGGATGAAACCTTCTTTCCTTGTGCTCAGAGATTTTGCCTTCCACCATTCGCCATGCCTGCACAACAAAAATAATGATAATAAAAATGAATAAACTGATTGTTACAAAGCGCTGACACTGGAGACTCCTTCTCTAAATGGAGGAGTCATTCATAAATAAATGTCTCCTTACAGAAAATCACCATATCAAAGATTTTTTAACCTGTTTATCATTAGTCGTAGTTACTTATCATTAGTCAAATGAGCTGTTACTATAGAAACGATAGCAAATGCATTACCGTAAGCTACCGTAAGTCACAAAAAAGGACCAATCAGAATCAAGAATTCAACAGGACTGTGGTATAAATCGTAATGTTCAACATACACTCTGTTGTAATTGTGGACATATCAAAAATACCTGCAACCAGAGAGCCATTAAATCTTCTAGATGTTACCCTTTTTTTCTAAGAGAGCAGATGAAAAACTCTAGTCTGATTATTAAAAACTCAGCATATAGACATAATTCACACTGTACACTTACTCTTCAAGGACCTTCAGCTTCTCCCCCTTCTTAAACCCCAGATCGTCTTGGTGGATCGCGTCGTACGGGTACAGAGCGACGACTATTTTGCCGTGTTCCTGTTGCTCTTTGGGAGAAAAGAAAACTGGTTTATTACACAATCTGTGAGCCTTTTAATATACTACTAAATATTAATCATAATCATAACAGTCATTAATCATAGCAGCCAAACCTTCCATTTGTTGGAATCTCTGCCCAGGTAGGAGTCCTGATGGTGGAGCATTATTCTGCAAGTGGAAAACCAAGAATGAAAACCTTAGAGAGTGAGTGTGTAAGGACGCTTTCACACTTGGTGGTTTTTCGTTTGTTTGTTTGTTTGTTTGTTTGTTTGCCTTCACTATAGCTTTGGAAGAAGAAAATCAAGAGGTACTTGTCCGACTTGCGCAAGTAACCGTATAAACGATCGGCAGAGTTGAACAGCAATCTTTATTTTATAAAGATTCGTTTGAATAAATCTAATCTAGAGAGGAAGCTAGGTTAGCTAGTTAGCCGACACTAGCTGAAGCTAGCCTAGCTAGGACTCTAGGAGTGTTGTGATGGTTATAAAGTGTGTGTTTCGTGTGACGTACCCTTCCAGAACAGTCACACAAACTTCACATTATGTTTCACACATTGTTCACATGTAGTTTTATTTTTTTCAACTGTGAACTGGTTTATTTAATTTGACATGTTAATGTTTCACATGCAGGTTTTCACATCATCGCATGTTTACTCACAGGGTGTAACATGTACCCTCACATGTTTTTCATATGTGATCACATATTACTTATACAATCACATCTGAAATTATATGATCACATGTAAAATATAATGTATAGGGGTTTTTTTCTGTCAGGATATTAACACAAAAGATGCTCAAAAATAAAAAAAAGCCAAGTGTGAAAGAGTTCTTGCAAGTGTGACAGGTCTCTCATAGAGAAATGTTCACTCAGTTCTTATCTATAATATACTAATAATATTTTCACACTCATTCCTGTGACATTCGTTAG